>SDVV010035204.1:0-11089 GCA_016164225.1 Gammarus roeselii
CATATAGCAGGAACAAGAGCGGACCCAGCACAGAACCCTGGGGCACACCACTTGTCACCTCTCGGAAGTCGCTGACAACTCCCCCCACAGAAACACACATTCGCCTTCCCATCAGAAAATTTCGAATCCAATCTAACAGTCCATCCGGAATACTCACACATCCCAGTTTGTCCAACAAAACAGAGTGACTGACCACGTATCCTTCGACGCCCGCAGGGGCGTCGGTGGGAGAATTTGTGCTCTCCCGGGCGCCTTATAAATGTCCGAGCACAGCTAGGCGTTTTGATTGCTAAATGGTGAAATAATGTTAATGTTGATCTTGGAGAGTGAAAGTCTTGAATGGCACTGCGTGGAGGGGTCGAGGCAGTTTGAGGCGAGTGGAGACGAGTCGACTGGCAAGGCGACGAGTCGAGACGAACCGAGGCAGGTTGATACTAC
Organism: Gammarus roeselii; assembly: GCA_016164225.1. Classification (NCBI taxonomy): domain Eukaryota; kingdom Metazoa; phylum Arthropoda; class Malacostraca; order Amphipoda; family Gammaridae; genus Gammarus; species Gammarus roeselii. Next base: position 439 of record SDVV010035204.1, read on the forward strand.
GTGAGCCGGGAATGGGGGGACCTGGGGTACATCGAAAGCCAGGAGTATTTTGGGGGACCCACTTGGACCCTTTCGGGGCCCTATGGGACAGCCTTGAGACCCTTTGGGACCCCCCTGAGAAACTTGAGACCTGCTTGAGGCCCCTATGAACCCTGGGACCCTGCTTCCCTCTCCCCACGCAGTAAAACCCGTACACAGAAAAACGTATATATGTGAAATGCTTGAGTAGAACAATTAACCATTATAGTCCGCGGATTACTGGCGCAGAGGGCGAGGACCGCGTCGCGGCTGGTCGAAGTGCGTCGAGATCAGTGGAAACATGTTGAGGCGAGTCGAGTTGGTCGCGACGAGCCGAGACTGGCCGAAATTATTCGAGACAAGCCGAGATGAGCTGAGACGAGGGGTCTAAGGGGACCCGGGGAGCTCGGGAAGACCCGGGGGACTTTAGCTACCCTCCGGGATTTGTCGGGCTCTATTGGGGCCCATGGGACCTCTGCCCCTACACCCTATCCCCTCAAACAAAGAGTGCAAAATCAATAACCCGAGCAGTTTTGCTGCCCCTGACAAACCTGCCCCCACCTACTTCAAAATTACAAAATTTTGTCATGTATATAATGCTAGTGAATTTGTGCGGGAGTTTCTGTTTGTGATTTTGTGAATACGTTTTTTCTTCAGTCTGTGCTCGCTTGCGCGTGCAATGAACATATGTAGTTTCTGGGGTGGACCTGGACTGCGTAGCTATAAGAACTGTGACGCGTTGTGGTTGGAGTTGATCTAATTCGTGAAGCCATGGACCTTGCACCGATTTCGACGATACTATCTGTGCGCACTGGCCTGCGTGCATAATACTCTTGGAGTTCTGAGTGGTTGAAGGCAAGGACTCGTTTGGTCTGAGTCTTAATCTTACCTGAATAACTAAATTGTACCTCTACTTAACTAGACCGCGTAGCTGCAAACATTGTGTTGCGTTGCTGTCGGAGCTGGCTTTGTCCGTGTAGTCGTGGACCTTGTACCAGTCCCAACAATGATACATGTGCGCGCTAGCGTGCGTATATATTACTCTTGAAGTTCTAAATGATTGGAGGCGAGAATTCGTCCCGTCTGAATCTTACCTGAATAAATAAAGTGTACTGTGGTCGACCTGGACCATGTGGCAGTTTAGGTCGTGATGCGTTGCTGTCTGAGCTTACTTTGTCCATGTAGGCGTAAACCTTGTACTAGTCTCGACAATGCTACCTGTGCGCACTAGCGTGCGTACCTATTACTCTTGAAATTTTAAATGATTGGAAGAGGAAGTCCGTTTCGTCTAAGCGTTTTTCTCATGCGCACCAGCGTGCGTCTGGCATTGCTAAAATTTTCAACGTTTTCTAACTTTAAAAGGGTAATTTTTTTCTCGCACAATGAGGCATACAAGCCTGCTGGAATCCATGATCATTGAGCCCTATGGGGGAGCCTATTATGACTCGCGTTGAGGCTCTGGTGGAACTGAGGATCAAATCATTGTTAGTGGTGCATCTTGGGGGCATGCAAAACTGTCAATTTTAAAAATTCATTTGAGCATTTGCTATAATCCCATTATTGGATCGGTGGATATTCAGTCTTTCTTGATGGGCTGTGGAATTATTACAAATTGAGGATACACTGCTTTCAGTTGCTCATCCAACCAAATTATATCTTTTGATCTGTGTGAAATTCTCCAGAAACTAAATTGCCAGATTCTCATCTAATTGTGGCAGTGTTTTATTTTAGTTCTGTGAAATAGAATAGATTTTAAACTAGATTACTACTCTTCAATTCCAATCAGTTAAGTTTAACATCTTCAAACTATCAGATGATCAATTGTGTTTGAAATGGTTTATATTAGCAAAGTGGCCATTTTCACATTTCTCCTCTCCAAATTTCTACTGGCTAGTTTGTTGTTTGATGTTCTTTAACCATTATTATCAAAAAAATTATTTTCTCTGCAGATCCACTTGTGAAGATAATGTTGAGTGCCCTTGAAAAATCTGGCTGGTAAGTTGTTTAGAAACCTAATATAAAAAAATTGATCTCATTCTCTGCCATATATGGCCTGTATTTAGTAATAAAATTGACTTTTCAATTGATTCTGATAAATTTGTTTCCTAGCCTTAGTGGGGAGACATTATATTACAGTACTGTGTTTTTTTTAGCAGGGAGACATATTCCATTACAGTGTTGATGTTTTCTAGTAAGGAGATAATTTGCTTTACAGTGCTGATGTTTTCTAGTGGGGAAACATTGTTTAAAGTGCCAATGTTTTCTAGTGCATAGAGGTATTTTTTCACACAATGCTGCTGTTTTCTTTCATTTCTTGATTTGCTTGGATAAATACCCTGACCTATCTTGCCATTAAGAAGTTCTCATAATATGCAAGTGTGTTGATTTGCTTGGATAAATACCTTGACGTATCTTACCGTTAGGAAGTTCTCATAACATGCAAGTCATCACTGCAAAGCTATAGTGTGAAGTATTACAATTAAGGTTGTAAGATTTGTTTTAACCTGACATCCAATGATTATTTTATGAAAGTCAAATAAACCATATTTTATAAGTTCTATTGATTTTTGCATAGATACTTACTTCGATACTTGGAGTTTCTTTGCTATTCATAGCAAGTAACAGAGTTGCTGCCACCTAGCCCACATCCGTGGGACACTCTCCACTTGTGCTGCGGCACCAGCATTTGTATGTTGTAGCCACATTCGCCAGTCAGATCCCCGCTTGACATCGCGGTCAAGCAGGGAGTTGTCCCCACAGTGAGGGTGGGTATCCATTAATTTGTGGTCGACCTGGAACACAGCTGAGGTATTTGTCCAGTTAGCTCTTGAACCTCGAAAATGTTTGCTGTAGCTGACAGTTTTGGCACCCGTTTGATCTCACGTATTTCCAATGGCATTTGGTTGAAAAACCGATTTGCCGGGCACGTGAAGCTGTCGAATGGCTGGTGAGGTTACTGAACTTGTGTTTTGTGGCAGGCGTGGTACTGATTGAGTGGCGCGTTGCGAGCGTTGTTCCGCTATATTAGGGCAAAGGAGATAAAAATGAATGCTGCAACTCGAGAGGTATCAGTCTGTTATGCGTGGTTGGTAAGTTGTACGGGAGAGGGCTGATCAAAAGGATTAGAGACTGTGAGACCGGACTGCGCAATTGGAGAGTAACAGTGTGGCTGTAGGAGTGGTAGAGGGTGTGCCGATCAGATTTTTGCAGTGAGACAGGTATGTGAGAAGTACCTAGCCAAAGGAAAGGATGTGTTCTAGGCCTTCATGTATCTGGAGAAGGCATACAACAGGATTGACAGAGGAGCGCTGTGGCGGGTGTTGCGTTTGTATGGAGTGGGCGGACATCTGTTGAAAGCGGTGCAGAGTTTCTATACTGACAGCCGAGCATGTGTCAGAGTGGGAAGCGAGGTGAGTGATTGGTTCACAGTGAAAGTGGGACTGAGACAAGGCTGGGTGATGTTTCCCTGGCTGTTCAACCTCTATATGGATGGAGTGGTCATTGAGGTGAACGCGAGTGTGCTGGGTTGTGGCTTGGAACTGTTGGAAGCGAATGGGCGGAGTTGGCAGTTGAGCCAGTTGCTATTTGCTGATGGTTGCGGATTCAGAGGAGAAGCTATGTAGGCTAGTGTCTGAGTTTGGTAGAGTGTGTGAGAGGAGGAAGCTTCGAGTGAACGTGGGTAAGAGTAAAGTAATGAGATGCTCGAGGACTGTCGATGCGAGCAAAATTAGGGTCACCATAAATGGAGAGCTCGTGGAGGAAGTTCGTTTTCAGTATCTGGGCTCCCATGTGAAGATAACTGAACTAGTGGAAACTGAAGTGAAGGCGCGAGTGAACGAGGGATGTAAAGTGTTGGGTGCACTAAAGAGTGTAATGAGCTGTAGGACGTTGGGGATGGAAACAAAGAGAGGGCTGTATGAGGGTGTTGTTGTCCCAACTGTGCTCTACGGCGCTGAGACTTGGAGGGTGAGAGCAGAGGAGAGAAGGTTGAATGTTCTCGAGATGAAATGTCTGAGGAGCATGGCTGGAGTAACGCTGAGAGACCGGATCACCAACGATGTGGTTCGAATCAGAACATAGATGGTTAGAAGTTGGAGGACAGAGTGGATTAGCGTGTGCTGAGATGGTTTGGGCACATGGAGAGGATGGATGTAGGGAGATTGGTGAAAAGGGTGATGAATGCGGAGTCGAGTGGTCGCAGGCCTAGAGGTAGACCGATGTTTGGGTGAATGGATGGTGTGAAGCAGACGTTGGGAAGGAGAGACATGAATGTGGAGCTGGCGAGAGAGCGTGTAATGAACCGGCGTGAGAGAGAATTGGTGTCAATGGTTGATTTTGACGCTGCTCTGATGTGCTTTCCCGCCCTTGGCATCCCGCTGTCGGGATGGTCGTGGGTAGGGGGAGGGGGGCTGGCCATTATGATGCAGCGGGGGTAAACCAGTGAAAACTGTCGGGCCCTGCTGCTGACGACGGATCCTCGGACTGCACTTGTGACCCAGAGTGTATGTTGAGGGGGTACCGGCCGGACCCTTTAGTACAAAAGGGCTAAGTCGTGTGAGTGTGAGCGTATGTAGTTGTGAGGTGCGCCTTGCCGTCGGCCACCCCCCTTTCTGGGGGATGCAGCCTAGTGTCAGTATCTGTATCTGTAACTTTATTTTGTCATATTGGCTGGTGTTATGGAGGCCTTGTAAATTTTAGAGGTGACACTTATGCAATTAAGTTTGGTTTAATGATTGTTGAGATAGTGTTTCCTCTATTGACTCAGTGTTGGCAGCTCTTTCATCAGTGGGAACTTTGGTTTGCAAGGGCAAAGTAAGAGACTTACCAGAGTTTCTAAAAAAGAATTTTTCATCTGTGACTGGTCAGCACTGCAGTGTTGATGGCCATATACCACTACAGATGGACTCACGCGGGCATCACCAAGAGGGCATCCGCCATCACATGTAGGTCTGTACAAGTCACTGTAACGAGGGTGACCTCCCGTTGACGCCGCAAGAGGAACCTGTTGGGCAAGGTTCAGGAAGCGCGTGTCGTGTAATCAAGGCTGTTGTTTGACCCAAATGTGTTGATGTTTGGGTATGGCTGTGGGCTGCTATGATTGGCATTCCCTTGTCTGCTGGCTGCAGTAGTTACATCTTGCTGGAGTTCCAGTGGTTTTCTTGTTTTTCTAATATGCAGCCACTCACACCTTTTTTTGGTGCATTGCATATGACAAAATGAGTCGATACATACCCTAGGATGAAATTTCTTACAGAGTTCATCACTTTTACAACATACCTTCCCAATTTCATGAAATGATTGCAACCCTTTGGGTGGGTAAAGCCACATCCATTCCCTGACACTCCATACTTGCACTTGCTTTTTAGATAGAATGTGCAGTGTTTCCGGCTTTTTAATGTGGGAACAAGTTTCTGTTTATGCCCTACTGGGCCACGTTCATGTTCTTGATCACTATTACAGTTTTTATTTGACCCAAGCTCATGAGCTGGGTGCGTGAAGCCACAGTTTTTTCCTGACACTCCAAACCTGCATTTGCTCTTCAAATAGAATCTGCTGAGTTTTGCATTTTCACTTTTGGTAAATTATCTTCTATTTGCTCTCCAGTATCACTCTCATTTTCCCTATTGCTATTTTCACTGGAATTGATCATACCAATAACATCTGTATTTACAACAATGTCACTCACCATGTCACTGTTCTGGTCACTAGCAGCCATTTCTCTACCCTGAATGCCAGTAGACAGTGAGGTACAGTGACCATCAGCAGTTTTGGCAGTACTCTGCACACTAATTATTTGGTCTGTTTTTCCCCATCTGTTTTGTTTTTAACTTCAAATCAAGTCACACACCTGCTGCGAAACCAGTTAAATGATTTCCCGAGCAAACTGTGACACATCAGTCCAGCATCGGACACTTTTGAACAAGATTTGCAGAAACATTCATCACATTCTGCACTAACAAAATCAACATTTTCCTGTCCTTTGCATGCATTACACTTCCATGATGCCTTCTTTACTTTCACACAGTGCAAATCTTCTTTTTCTTCAGCATTGCAGCTTTTGCCATTAGGGCAATGCAATATAAAAGCTTTGTTTTTTGGATCACTAACACCTCTAGCATCACATGACTGATGAAAAGAATATGTTTGGCATATTTCACACTTTTTCAGACTATTCCTTTGATACCCCGAGCTAAATTGGGATCTTCGAAGCAGGCCGAGCACAAATCACTAGCTATTTTGATAGGAAGGTAGTGGGAGTTTGACACAATTCAGATTAATGTTTATTATTAAAGAAAACAATAACTCTTTCCAATAGCACAGAATATTTATTTTCACAGCCTATTACTTTCACAGATATTTATTTTCCCAATTTGCACAACACTAACGAAAATTCAATTAGGTTTTTAATTAGGTCACTTCCTGTCCCTACCCTTCATGGAGCTAGGCCTTTTGTTTCAATGCACTTTCTGTGTAGATAACAGGTATTTTTACGGGTCAGGGGTCAGGCACAGGCTCCGTTTGACAGGAAGCACTTGGAATTTTTTAATTAGGTTTCAATTTGTCACAGCTTTTGATTGCTGATCTTTCAAGCTAATTTGGAAGCTAATGGACAGATGTCCTCACTTCATGGAGTCAGGCAGGCAACTTTTTATTGTTATTGATTTTTATGTGGTTTCATTTGGTTTCAACATTGTTTAGTTACTCGGTATATATTTTGTAATGATTTCTTTCCTGATTTAGGGAAAAAGGAAAATCATGAGCATGAAGTTCAAAATCAACATTCCAAGTATCAGAACTTTTTAAATAACTCCTATTTTACTAACCATGCTAGGAGCTGCTATCAACAAACCAGCATGTTTTGATGTTTTCTTTTTAAATCTCCTTAGCTCAACAGGGCTTGAAGATTAGTCTCTCAGCATGTGCCTTTTACAATAGCAAGTTGGGCAGTCGGATGGCAATGTGAAGACTTATCTTTTTTCCCTCAATTCCCAGTATAGATAGGGTGAATTATTGAAGTTTAACTAAAATTTTAAAGATCCTTTGATTGCAAACCTCTAGTATTAGACCCGAATTCATACGTGACCAGAATTTGTCTAGTTGGCCTTTCATCTCTTCAGTTGACCAATCATTAGTCTCACTGACTAGACATTGGTCTGTTTGACTGGACACCTCGGTTTAGTTGACTGGTCCAATCAGAGGTTGTAAGTATGACTAAGGTAGAACTGATTTTCTGTTATCCCATGCTACCCGCCTGGTAACAGCTCCTGCGTTTGCAGCCTATGGCTACCAAGGTCGTTCCAGCCATCTTGGTTATTCAAAAGCAGATGAACATGGTACTGCTCTGCAGGTGATTATCTATAAAAGCATTCAAATACTCACACCTCTGTTTATACACATTATTACAGGGTTGTATATCCAAGTTTTGTATGTACATCTTACTTCTGCAACTACTCTGCATCTCTGTCACTGCTGAGATCGTACCCTCTCTCTTCCAGAGGATAGATTCTTCTGGTCAGCAGCAAGAACCTTGCAGCATCAAAAGCATCTGCTACAAATTTGACAACCCACTGTGCCAACACAACCGGTCGAAGGAAACACACCGACTTTGGCCTGTGCATAGCATATGTTTTGATGCAAAAAGTATTCAACACATCGTCTTGCCTGGAATTTATCTCAACGTTTCAGAAAGGGTTACTGGGAGTTCATGAATCTCTGGACCTGTGGGGGGGGGATTGAATTATATGTAAAATAAGGTGAAATCTACATGCTGCTTGATCTTGGTGAGGTCAAGACCCCTACTACCTAGCCCAGCAAGAAGCATTTGGGAACGAGTTACGTGGCAGCTGGACCTGCCAGATCGTCAACCAGTCATGGAACGACTAAATCTGCTATTTGGTTTGACTTCCCAAAAGGATGCGCCTAAGAACAAGAAGTGGAGACAAACTGCAGTCTATGGCAAACTCAGTATTTTGTTACGAATTCTCCACAGAACACAAGGATACCTACTCTATTGGTTCTGATTGTTCCCTCAGACTTGATTCATTACAAAAGAGCCTCGCTGTAAGGATTAATAGTGACCACGAGTAGGAATATGACCACTCCTCCAGTGCACCGAATACACATTCCTTCTGTACAGACACCTCTAGCTTTGTTCAAGTCGTCCTATTCTGATCAGCTAATGAAAAACGCCTGTCATTCAATTCTGAGATGTACAAAATTAGAGAATTGCCTAGTCCTAAACAAATCTTGCCTTCCCCTACTGTACGATGAAGTCCATATGGAGCCCGTTTGACATCAGTATGCAACACACAACTGGCTGATCTTCATGTGAGTTCATTTCTTACTTCCTAAATAAAATCCCTCTGCTCGTGCTAGTCATTTACTAGAGGCTCATGATATGCCAATAGACAGCCCTCCACCTTCCTCCTTCTTGCCTCCTTATTTCGGTTTCATAGAAGGAATCCTCTTCGAAACAATTAACCATTTTTTTTCTGAAAAGTACCTTCACACAAAAGGTCCAGATGTCAGAGGTCAGTTGAAATTTGAAACACAGAAGAAGACAATCGACCGCAACAACAGGTTTGATACAATTGACATAGCCATCAATTCCTTCAAGCAAGTGAGACACCTAGCCCGGAATCCCATAGCCTTAAAGTTATCCCCAAAAAAGTAACAAGCATCTTTGAAATAAGCTAAAAAAAAATGTTTCTTTCCTCTAGCTGAGGCAGATGCAGAAACGATTTGCACCAACAAAATATCTATGAGAAAGCACGTCGTGAGAGATCTCTCCCTGCCAGTCATCTCCCAATCATTACGTGAAGGAAAGTCCGGAAAGTCGCACAACAAAGCCAGAGCTAAACTGAGACTTGACTAGCTCACTCTGGCGGCAAAACCAACCCATCCCAAAACAAACCATCAAATATTCCGCGGGAAACGCTCATTTCCCCCCCCCCCCCCCCACCCCCTCTAAAGAAGAAAATTCTGCTCATTATCAAAAACGGGGTTGAAATAACGGAAACTTCTGCTTGTGCTATGCAAACGACCATGCAAACCTCAGCCCGCGGCAACCCCAAATTCAACTTCTTCGGAGGTCCAGCCGCGCTCAGAAGCAACCACAACAGCACTTCATCTCGAGAAGGTCAGAACGGTTATTTCCGCGGGAATCGATCCGGTCCCCATCGTAGAAAAAATTACCTTCTCTCATGTAAACTGCAAGCATACAAAAAGCCTTGGGTTGTGGCAGGAAGAGGGTGCAACAGTATCATTACTCACATTTTCTTATCCCAGGCGCTACCCTTTCGTCTAAACATTGGACCAAGGATCTTCACACAGGTGATGCAAAAGGTCCAAATACCCATGTCAGAATGCAAGATCATGTCCCTTATGTACATTGACTACATGTTCTTATGGCCAAGATCCGAGGAGACATGTATCCAATCCACACTAAAGACAAAAACTGTTGTTTTTACTCAAATGGGAAAGTCAAAGCTAACTCCAACAAGATAAAATGTCGGGTGCAGCCTAGTTTGCAATTCAAAACAGCTCAGTCACCTTCAACCGCACCAAAAAAACGATCTTTCACTCAGCTCTAGTTCCTCTTTATTCAGTACTAGCTACAACTCATAGAGACACTGAACTTTGCAGCACAAGTTTTAACCCAGGGTCAGGGGTGCTTCAAAGTGGTCATACTAACGCACATGGAATTGAATGCCCTCTGAATATTCCTTCATAGGGTTTGATACCAGTCCTGTACTCGGAATAGACTCTTGACACTAAAATTTCTCTGTTCGGATGGGCCTGCCTCCTCCGACAGAAGCTATCTAGACGGATGCCTCTCAGCAGGGTCTGGAAGCTACTACGGGACAAGGCAGGAAGGTGCAGGGCACATGGCATCCCCTTCTACGGCACCTCCACATCACATGGAAAGAACAGAGTACAGTGCAGGAAGCCCTCAGCAACTTTCACTCTGCCTCATCCTCATCGTTACGGATCATGAGTGACTCAACATCGGCAATTGCAGTCGTCAACACCTTGGATCCATCCTCAATAAAGCCAACCAAGAGGAGAAATTATCATCACATCGGTCAAGGGCTGACAATTTCAGTATCTTAAATACGAGTGAAGGCGCGAGTGAGTAAAGGGCTGTATGAGGGTGTTGTTGTCCCAACTGTACTCTACGGAGCTGAGGCTTGGGGGTGAGAGCAGAGGAGAGAAGAAGATTGAATGTTTTCGAGATGAAGTGTTTGAGGAGCATGGCTGGAGTAAGGCTGAGAGACCGGATCACCAACGACTTGGTTCGAATCAGAACAGAGATGGTGAAGAAGTTGGAGAACAGAGTAGATTCGCGTGTACTGAGATGGTTGGGGCACATGGAGAGGATGGATGAAGGGAGATTGGTGAAAAGGGTAATGAATGCGGAGGCGAGTGGTCGCAGGCCTAGAGGTAGACCGAAGTTTGGTTGGATGGATGGTCTGAAGCAGGCGTTGGAAAAGAGAGACATGAACGTGGAGGTGGCGAGAGAGCGTGCAATGAACAGGCGTGAGTGGAGAATGGTTGTGAATGGTTGATTTTGACGCTGCTCTGATGTGCTTTCCCGCCCTTGGCATCCCGCTGTCGGGATGGTCGTTGGTGG
>SDVV010035205.1:0-11089 GCA_016164225.1 Gammarus roeselii
ATACCTTGCACCCGCGATCACTGCTCTCATACTGCGCTTTTAAATATGCTATGACAAGTGCAGTAAACTAAAAGTTCTATGTTTCTCTCCTTCAATATATTTTATAATTTTATTTATTCACGGTTCAAGTGACGAGATGTTCTCGATTACTAAAATTGGTTTGATAGCACTACAATATAACTGTTATTAAGATAATTGTACTACTCTGATTTGAGTTGGAACAGCACTTGTACTTGCTCAAGCAGCTCACGCCACATCGGTGATGAGTGTTAACAAATCAGGTGAACAAACGATCACTTACTAATCGTCAGGTGAGCAGACAATCACTGCAACCCATTTTTGAGTACGTGAAGTGATTCGGTGTCCACTGCAATGCAGTTGATGCGATACGTGCACTGGCTGGTTTGAGGATCTGAGGTTGCATTCGTTGAAGTAACAGTATCACTTGAACTTCGTCATGGTTTAAATGTGAGTGATTTTAGGTGTGTTTAATAATAAAATTGAGTTAATCAACTTCAGGTGTCTTCCTGAAAGTTGCAGGTGCTCGAACCCTTTATTATATTTCAAATGGATAGCGAAAAATGATTTGTGGGGAAGTGCTGAGGACAAATTTTCATGATATTATTCTACATTTTTTGTCAGTTCTAAGATAAAACCTATTCAAATAAATTTTCCACTATTTCAGTGTGGAGTATTGATGCATTTCATTCCCTGTGAATTAGTTGGTAATAATTCCTTAATCATCCCAGCGTTTAGTATATTTTCACAGCAAGAATGGGTTTCTAGATGCGCAGGGTGTTTGCCGTTGAACGACTCTGGACAAGTCTTTACGCTAGCCCTGTTCACTCCAGTCAACCAATATTATAAAAAAAAAATCAAATACCATTATCACTGTTTTCTATATTTTGTAAAGCCCCATAATATTAGATGCCGTATTTTGAATTCCAAATCCAAAGGACACATACCAGAGTGCCATCCATATTAGATTTAAATATTTATATTATGGTGTCTCGAATAAAATATATTTAATAATAGCCTACAATATATACGGTAGTGATTTTCAGAGTTTATTCGGGTATTCTAGAAACATTGTATTTGCTCAGAGAGCAACTTCTGTATCTTCAAAAGCTATATATTTTTTTCGTTTATATTCAAACGTGTCACTTGATTTGTAACTCTGGTTACACCGTTCTGGACGACCTCTCGCTTCGATTTCTTTGTTTGGACAGGAAGGGTGAATATTTTGTATTCCGAGTGATATTATTAGCGTCAAAAAATTAAGTATGATGCAAAAAATGTAAAATTTTCACGCAGAGATAAAATTCTCCCATCAATAGTGCAAATCATCGATCAGCAACCAATTTTTATAAAACTGAAATCATTTTGGGAAGAGCTGACGCATTGCTCTGAGAATGTCGCTTTTCTCCAAGTGGAACTATTCTACTTTGAAATCCCAGTATATTTTGGCAAAAAATATGAACTCGTCAATCTAAGGAGCATAAATCATGATCTTAAAGCTTAAAAAATGTTTTGTTCAAAGCTTGGTTGTAAAATGACCGTAAATATCCGAAAAAATGTGAGGTAGAGCATCAAATGTCATGAATGTGTGTCAAAGCTCGTCAAATTCATACATTATAAGTGAAAACTTTTCATTTTGAAGTACTGATGCAATACATTGGGTGCCGAGCACGAACTGAAAATTGGCATAAATCCCACGAAGCCGCATTTAAACTGAAAAAAACTCAAAGCTCGATCTCTGAAGAAAGAAATGATAAATATGAAAAGCCGACGAGGAATTCTGCATATCGGTACTGCTTTTATATATGCCACAATGCGTTGTAATACATGCAATACAGGTCAAGCCTTGGTCTAATGAAACACCTCTCTTGTGCGAGCAATGAAACGTCTGACCTGGAAAATGGTTAAGTTATGAATTTCCTTTTTCCAAAACAAAATCGAAACTGAAAAAGTCACGATGAGCTTCGTTATTTTTTTTATATACTTTAAACAGCACAACATCAAAGATCGTGGTTAATTGGGAAAGCTTTAGTATTCTGAATATTTTCTTAAGTATTCTGAACACACCTGACGGAGCAAGGAAATAAAGCCCGAACCAAATCGTTTGTCCAGGAGCGAAAAGTTCGATAATAACAACCCGACTTGTAATTGATTAGGAAATTATTGCATTTCGTACATGATTTCGCTGTACCGTACACCATGAGGGTACTCCACTGAACCAAACACTTTGGACATCTCTCTTCTCGAATTAAAAAACGTTTCCATTCACGAACTCAGGGACTATGAAGAACTCCGTCAATTTTTTTGAAAATTCATTTTGTACTTGAATCACCACGTCATCAAATCTTCAGCATATTCTCCACTACTACGTCACCAACACTTGCAATTGGGCCTCTCGGCGCCAACACGTTACTTTATACTACAGAAGTAAAAAAACACAACCTGATATTCATCCAAAATTGCGCCTTTCTCATTTTCACTCCTCGCTTTGTGAGTATTCACTCCCATACACCATACTTTCTACATCCGGACGTCATCTTCACTCTCATTAATCTGGACGACACTCATTTCAACTACTTAATGTTTTTCACTGGCAGAGCACTCAATGATGACGCCCCCTTTCACGATACCTTAAATTCCCCACGCCCGACTTCCTTCTTATAATTTAATTCTGGAAAACTATTTCTAAACCAGAACAGTGCATTGAATAGATATATAAATGTTCATTCATGCCTACACTTCCGAAAATTTGGAGAATGTCAGCACTTTATTTATTTTTCCCGAAAACTTAGTTCACAGGGGACTCAGATGCATATCTTCACATCACAAACATCACCGATTAAATTATATCAAAAATCTGACCGATGTTTACATAGGTAGATCCATATCCGTGTATAAAGCAGCGTCTGAATATCAGGACAGACTATTGTTTGTCAGTATATGAAGCAATTCATGAGTGAAATGAAATTCATGCATGGATGAAATGAAACTGTGACTATCGTCATCAGATGCTAGCGAATGACTGAACTTTTTATACTAACGTACAGCAACTTTTGAACGACAGCTCCTCCAAACTGAAATAAATGTATTGGCAGTGTCTGCTGACTAAGAGGCAAATCAACGATGGTAAATATAGGAAATACGTGAAGGCATCCTGATACTTATTTCCTTCTGTCCGCCCTGATGGTAACTCCTACAGCACTACACTATCCCGTGGTAAATGTTATAGAACGCAAGCTTGCTGCTATTAAAATCTATCAACGTTGTAACGGATACGGTCTCGGTAAACTGGTGCTCAAACCCGCATGCTGCTTGTAATTAGAGTTCAGAAACTTTATCACATCTCACTCCGATGATTGCGATCGGGAAGAGTGCTGGCGTGAATACTTTATCCGAGTTGTTTTATTGGCAAGGTATAGGACTTTCGTCGGAGAGAATTGTGGTGCTCGAAAGCTTACCCTTGTTATTAAGGCCACAAAGAGTCGTTACCCAAAAATGCTGTTAATATTGAATAATCAATATTTTATCTATTTATAACTTAGTATTTTTCATGTATTGATTTGCTCGGTATCTTTTATTCGCCTTCATGTGTAGGAGTTAGATTGCTATACTCGGTGCAGGGTTATAAGGGCAGCATGCCATCGAAGAGTACAAAGTCAAATCTTGTCTTGATGAACAGGTATAAGTATAAGTTGACGGACAAGTAAGGTTCCATGAGTAGAATTGAAAAACCCATTTACATATTTGACTGCTTTTTTCTTTACATAATTTGTGACTCAACTAGAATGAACTCTAAGCATTTTTTTCGATACAACTCACAGCGTCATATAAACATCCCAACGTCATATAAACAGCCAACAGACCAATATGATTTCTTAAATCATATTGGTCTGTTGGCTTCAAAGCGGCTTATCAGTCATATATCTTCCTTAGTAAATAGCCAGGCACGTAAAATAAAATAATCAATAATCCAATGGTTTACCAAGAAAAGATTTGCAAAGAGGAAGTCAGTTGCTGAAATTGTTTCCGTGTGCTCATTTCATAAACCATCGTTTTGGCCTCCTGTGAACAATGCATTGTGGCCCGATGTCAGATCATGACATCAACATGAATTATGCTGACGATAGTTCCATCATGACAGGGCTCGCTTGCTGCAATTCAGTGGAAGTGAAAATGGAAGAATGGAAGATATTCGGAATTATTCCGCTCTATCGAGAACTTGGGATGGATACTTTATGTCTTGAATGTCAAATAAAATATATGTATGGTCGTGAACAACTGTTTGCCGACCTTGGTATTCATGGAAAGTGATTGTAGCCAGACGTTTGTCTATCTTTGAATATTTATGCACTATTTCTGGTCAGAACAAGTCTGTTATAACTACGATATAAATAGAAATTACATTTCCTCATTTAATGAGTTCCAACGTGTCGATTATGACGAAAATTTGCAACTGGACAACATTTACCACATCATTCAAAGTTATTTATCAAAATGTATTTATATCCCTGGGAACTCTTGTCAGAAGCCCTTTTTCCAATATTTCAATAGCATTCTTTTCCATAAAAATCCATGTTCTTACATGGAAAAGTCTTCTATAACTCGCCCCAATTTATTTGAATATTATTTCCATCCCACACATATCATTCCCAGATCATCACTTTTCAGTCATGTGACAGTACATAAAATATATTTATAATTTATCAGGGCTGTACCGGACCGCACAGTATAGGTAATAATAAATATCATGAAATAAGATTTGTTATAATGGGTATTTATATCAAAAATCTTCGTCATCGGTACCATAAAATATTCATAAACTATATGTTGCTTATCAATAAATGATTCTGTTGAATACGTGGAAGAAGTTACTATAGATCAGTTGGAAATATACACATAATATAAAAAAACGCCCTCATAAGTAGAAAAAAGATCATGGTGGGAGGTAAATTAGCATTTCACAGAACATAATGGTATGAATTGAGTATAATCTACCAAAATTTTAAACGTATCTGAAATATATCAAATAATTGTATCAAAGAAAATGCACAAATCAAATATTGTGTCGAGAAATGTGAAGATAATTTTTCAGGAACATTTCTGAAGTTTCTTGATATCCTCTTGCAACTTTTCCCTCAGAAGGAAAGAATTTCACAGTCGCCAATGTTGTACAGACTTTGCAGACTTGCATCCACATTTGAAAGTGACTCGGGAACTTCAACTTTGAATTTTTAAGTTGAATATATCGAAGATAACACTCTACGCTTTATCAGAAGACTCATCAGAAATCCAGCATTGTGTTTAGAGTATTTTAATTTCCTGCAAGAGTTTGTTGACCGGCCAAATCGCTGTCTGAGAACGTGTGGCAATGAGACCTAATCTATGCACGACACCTTAGAGATTGGAGATTTTTTCGAGAAATTAATGCCAACATTGTCAGAGGAGGAGCCGTTTCAAATAATCCCCAAGCTTCAATCAATTTAACGGAACATCAAGTCATCCAGCAATCAAGTCAATCAAGAATCAGAAGAACCAGAAGGCGAGACCAGAATATGATGAAGCTCGAGTCATTTGCGAAAATTCATTTCAATAAGTCAGTCAATTTGATTTATTTGTATTTGATGACAGACAAGTTGTTAAATACACTGCGGATGACAGACTGAAGCCAACACGTATTTTAAAACTCTGCCAGACTTGAGACGTTTTGAGAGACGCTTTGTCTGAAGGACTTGGATCGTTATTATCAATTATTCTAACAGTTAATTCAAATGTTCATTTCAATCTCCTACAACCGTACAATAGAATGTAATCCCTCCACTCGTCGCATTTCTGAACGAGCCTACTTTTTTAGTTCAAGATGAGGCCACTTGTCGTACTGCTTGCGGGGTCGTGACAGTTTCGATTAAGTGATAGCTGAAATAATTTATTGCCCATCTCAGAGCCCACCATAATGAAACAAGAAACTGGAAAGGCCAATGGTCGTCGATGCTCTGAAGTGAGAGAAAACAAAAGTCGGTTGCATATGTGAATCATTTTACCGGATATTAAATACATGCTTGTGAGTAGCCCGAAAGTTATATTTACCTACTCACTATAATTTTGCAAATGTTTGAATATAAAATTCTACTTTGCTCAGTAGTTTACTAGTTTCCTTTTTGGGAAACAATCATTTGATAAAAGTTCTGACTATGCAAGTTGTATAATTAAATTTAACGGTATCTTCCCTTATTCTTCCGCTAGCGAACTGATCAGAATACCTCATTTAATTCAGGGCACTAAAATTGTCACATAGATTTTGTTCACTGCAATTGTTATAATCAATTGAATCACGAAGTTCTACGACGAAGAATAATGGTCTCCAGTCGAAATTTTTTTGCAGGTAGTATCCGAAATTCACTTTTGAATGTCGACCGGGGATTTAATTATCGACGTCACTTACGAGGCATTTTGTATACGCTGTAAACAAGTCTTTCGGGAACAACTTTGCAATGAAAGTTCCTGGAATAAACTTGTGAAGAAACCGATCACAGGGTGCAAAAAGGACTAACGCGGATGAAAAAAAAAAACTTAGACTGACATATCTAGTGAAACTCGGGTAAATTATCCTTGTTCAAATCATTGTGTCATTAAACATTCGTACATTGCAAATGAACAGCTTATATAGTTTTACTGTTCAGAGATAATATTAATATATCTTCTCTGAACTTCTTCCTCTTTTAGTACTGTAGAAGCTAGATATGCTTATTGATGAGAGACATTGGTTTACAAACCGTCTAGTAAAATTGCACTGCATATGTGATTCATTTCCTGCTCGCTAAAATTGTTCGTTCATACTGTAGAACGTCATTTATATTTTGGGTACAATGGAGCGTCAAGACCTTTCACGGTTTGTATCATTCCTAGCAGCAATTTAGTTTCGCCACTAATTCGTTGCAATTTGATATTTACGGTTGGGTTTTCAATACATTATGACCGCCCGCCGTCACGTACCAATAACAAATCACTTTTATCCGATACCTCGTAAATATCAATTTGCCACGACTGCTTTTATCATCAAAATACGGAAGGGTAATCGCAGACGAGAACACAACTGTCGGGGCACAGGTAAAAGTGGGCTAAAGTGAAGTCGGTTTATGTTACCCAGTACAGCGTGAACAACTCACTCGGATATTCCGGACAGAACACAGAGTAATAGCATGCCCATGGCCCAAACTGCAGACCTGACCACGTGCACTCGGGTATGACGGACAGAACACAGAGGAATTGCACGCAATGGTCAAAACTGTAGACCTGGTCACGTGCACTCGGATATGGTGGACAGAACACAGCGTAACGGCACGCCCATGGCCCAAACTACAGACCAGGTCACGTGTACCCGGATATGACGGACAGAACACAGAGTAATGGCACGCCCATGGCCCAAACTGCAGACCTGGTCACGTGTACCCGGATATGACGGACAGAACACAGCGTAACGGCACGCCCATGGCCCAAACTACAGACCAGGTCACGTGCACCCGGATATGGCGGACAGAACACAGAGTAATGGCACGCCCGTGGCCCAAACTGCAGGCCTGGTCACGTGTTTACGTCCTCCAGTTGCTTTTACTGTTCATTGAAGTAATAATTCAGACTGTAGCGTTCCTTACGATACACTTTAATTGAATTCAATTTGTAAGGGTTTATTTACTTTCTGGCATTGATATCAGATAACAAATTAATTCATCTTACTGCCAACAGTTCGTATTTGAAACTCAGAAGACATGTTGATGAAATGTTTATCTCCGAGTCAAATAACTTGGTACATTCTGCTGGTCTGAATTTCGAGTAAATGTCGTGTACTAACAATATTGGTTCGCATCCGATTGATTTTTATACGATCATGTCATGACGGACTAGGTATAATTTTGAATTTTCCCTGTAGCTATCACCAAGACCATTGCCAATGAAGGAACCTGATCATCCCTTAATGATACTGGAATGGACAATCCTTAAGCAAGCGGCTTCCGAGGCAAGGCGCTACTCTATGGATGTCATCCTTTTAGCCGTAATGAAAGAGAATTGCATATGATCTATGATGGTTACGATAACTTTTTCGCTAGTTACATGTTGACTTTTTCCGTCGTGTACTGCGCTTTCTCTTCTCGATTTCGAGAGCAGCTAAGGTAAATCTAAAGTAGAAAAGTCAATGCGATCGATTGCAGACACGTTCCGACTCCACGACGTGTTAGAAACATTACTCTCCAACATTATAAGATCAAAGACCACAGCTAATCAAATGATCGTTAGATCTTCCCACAGCCGGTGATTTTAATTCAAGAACACCTCTAGAATTAAATATAGACAGGAGAACACAGTACAAGCAGGTCAATTGTACACTGTGGAAAGCATTACTCAGCCGGTTCTGTATGATTTGCTTTATTAATTCAATATGACATATTTGGTGTTGCATTTGTTGTAATCAGTGTCTCCATTCGTGGGGTATATTTTGCTTGATGTGGAAGAGAACAAAATAAATGATTTTGTAGCAAAGTTTCATCAATAATACAAATGCCAAACAAAAATTAGGCCGAAATTAAACGTTTCTGGGAATGAATCAAAGGGTAGACTTGAAATCAGCGGGACACCATGTCAGTGAAGCAGAATTTCGTGAAATAGGTTTTAAATAATGAACATAATCACATCAATAATTTCTTGCATAAAATCCGATCATTCATTCAGCCAGACTGCGCGTGCCCTCGCTGCTTTCGACCAATTTCTCACTCAACAGAGCCCCTTTCAGAAACAGTGTCCCGATAAGCAAGATTTGTGCCCCATAACAGTGCAGTCATAATGCCTTAACAGCGCGGGCATCGGAATACAGATGAGACCATTTCGCGATAACAGCAGGACAATAGCTGCGGGCGAACTGGGACATGAGCTGCATCAGAGACCAGCCGTGACCTGCATAACTGGTGCTGGACTTGATCTGAAGCAGAGACGAGCTGAGACATGGACTCAACAGCTGCAGCCTATGACAACAGCTGTAGCAGAAGCTTGTCGAGACAGGCACATTATCAGGAGATTGTAGTTTGAGCACCTGTTGCCTGTAGCCTACGTTGCATCAAAGACTAGCAGGAACGTGGAAATGCTCTGCAAAGAGGATGTTACAACCCTGACTGTAAATTACGCCAGTTATCAACCACCGACACGTTGTAAATGCTTCTAAAAATAACACGAACCTATTCAATTGAATGCACATTGGACCTCTGTGCTGAAATTGGTAAAATTCTGCATTGTAACTTCCCCTATAAGTTTCTTGTAGGAAACATTATGTTCGCCACTCCATTGCAGCTCAGTGACAGAGAATTGGGCTTTCCATACAACGATCTGAGATCGTCGAATGGGACTCGCATGAACACTTTATTTGTTACAAGTTCATAGTATGGATTACCTAGGAGTTAAGGGCCCCAAATTTTTATGAACTGGGCAAATATATGTAAAAACTATTCAATTTGCTTCGTTATTATTCCGCCCGAATATTACTAGCTTAACTCTATCGCCTGTTCTCGAATTTACAGTCCAGCAATAGGATATGTATATTATGTGTTACTCGATGCTTGACTCCGTGAGATCGAATTCGGAAAACCATTTAGTGCGCTGATAATCAATAGCATCATTCCTGAAGCCCAACATGAAGTTGAATCAGCAGGAATGATGGTGGTGAGCTCAGGTGACCACGACAGCCTGAACGAGTACATCAGTGTTCACTATAAGCGTATGACTTCAGAAAGATAAACAGAATTGTACGCTAATAAAACTTTCAAACCAACGCAGCAAACTAAAGGATAAACTAAAAATGTAAAACAAATTGAAACCCTTATAACCAGGTCAATGTTGTATACAAGTTATGAGTTTGATATGTAGCAGGCGTATTTGAAGCGCGGTTCAAGCTTTCCAGGCGTCGTAATTATATACAGAAATGTGAGCATTTTCCCCCAGAATGTATGACACACAAGATACGTTGGTCATGCATTCAATTTTGTTGGAGTAAAATGGTGGACAGAGGAGAGGATAAATTGGACTGGACCTTATGATGGAAACGTATGTGATCGGATCATTTGAGGCCGGAACCGTTACACTGGATTTGAATAAGGCCTTTCCCGATGAAACTGAGGCGGTCACCGCTGCTATAACTGGTGAAGTCACCACCGCTGTAACTTGTGCAGTCACCACCGCTGTAACTGATGAAAATCGAACCCAAAAACTCCCGGAAAAGAGTTTTTACTTAATTGCTCAGTTAAAATCTAATGGGTTTTACTATGAATCGAAAAACATTATCTGCTCCATGATACATGTAGAAGACTCTTGAACATTAACAAAGACGGACATAAATGTATATAAATGGTGCTAATGACAGATGCAAATGGAATTACAATGATAGCTTTTACTTTTCCGCTGTGCCCGCTATTAAAACATTTTCAATGGTCCCCGGAACCGAATAATATCTCTAATTTCAGATTTCTGATCTGACAACATCGATATCGAATTGAAATTACTATCTTATCTATTTTTTTATCAATGAAAGAACTATTTTTTAAATCGTCCTTAATTTGAGATTCAAATACTACAAGAGGAACTCAAAATTATTAATGAAGTTCCGTCTATTTATTTTCTTTTTCGCTCAGGAACTCGGGCGTAGTTGGACATAAGACTTCGTTCCCACATTGCATGAAATGTTTTGACTTCGCGTTGGGAATCGAGCAAAACAGGCAAGAACGTAAACAATAACGTTTAAATACCGCTTATGAAGAAAAATGTTATGTGAAAAAACAGCTATAAACTATTGATTAGTTGTGGTAATATATGAGTGATTTTTAAAAGATACCAATAGAAGACGTTCAAGCAACATTGCCTCAGCAATGTTGCTTGAACGTGTGTCAACAACTTCAAAAGTGCAGTTATACAATCTTATTGTAAGATTGTTCATTAAAATTATGTTATAGCAAACGTTTTCGAATCCATTACGTCATGACTGGAGTATTGCGTATTCAACAACTCTCTCAAATAAAACCTCCTTAATCATGAACGC
>SDVV010035206.1:0-11089 GCA_016164225.1 Gammarus roeselii
TAATTGAAAAAGGTTTGTTTGGATATTGCTGTCCTATAACCTGAAGATATGGTGACCGTAGCAAGGCAGCCTAGAAAACGTGTTGCCTGCAGTGACTGAGTTGAATGCGTCCCTTCAAATTCCCTTCTGTTGCCGGCACTCACAACACAAATTTGAAACGGCACTCGTTTTGGTCAAGTTCACATATATTCCGTTCAAAACACAGTTAGAGGTGCCTAATTGATACTTCACGGTGTATCATTGTGAAGTGCAGGTTTTCATAGTCCTATTGGTTATACTTTAACCGGTCCCACAACACTTTGTACACCCTAGAGTGTAATAAAACTAGGAGCAAGCTCCAACACAGCCACTTTCGACGACGCACGCAAGCATAACAGTATAGGACGACGGATGAAAATAATCAATGATTTTGTACTCCAATCCCGTGTTTGTCATTTGATAAAAGAATATCTACTCATTTTATATAAAATTCCTTAACTATTATTCCCCTTCACGGTCAATATTATTAGTCATCACCTCGTCCCCGTCAACGATCCTCCCAACACGCCGTCACTAAGTGCATGCAACACGCGGTCACGAAGTGCATGGAGATGTCATTTTCCTCTTTAACGTCCCAATACATTATCAACTCGTAGCAGAACACACGTCACATAACAAGCACGTACGCAGCACCTTGAGATGTCATGTATCGTATTAATTGGCCCAATACAGGATCATACCGTCCCAGAACACGCGTAACATAAGACTCGCTTCCGCAGCGCCCGGATATGCCAGCTGTTGTCTTTAATGTCCCAATACACGATCCGAACGTGGCAGTAATTATCCCACCGGCCAGCACCTTTAGCCCCTCGGGGCTCATAAGCAAGTCACCGAGGCAATTTTTGAATAAAAATTACGAGTTTTTGAACTTCAGATTAACTTGTTTACTCTTTTATACTAGCATAATAGATCTTGCCTCTTTGCAACATAGGATGATCGACTGGAGGACAGTCTCTCCCGCGTCACTTAGAAGAACAGGCTGGAGCAGTGGAGCGAGTTTGTGGTTGATCCAGTGTGCCGAGAGTGACGTTGGGCGGAACAGGTTAATGAACTGGGATTTGTGACGGGATATAACGACCGAGAATAATTGAATGTGTATTTATGTGTAAAGTGGAATAATAGTCGAGACAGAGCAAGTCAATTGAGCTTCATGGAGGGTTGAACTGGAGAACGGAACCAATAAATTATAGCGGTATTACTAAAAGGATGATTTGTCAGGGGGAAGGATAGAAAAACGTTACGTAGGGGGGTGGAATAAGGAAAGATTTTAGGATGGCTTTGTAGGCGACGGCTCACACAGTAACGCTCTAAAGAATCTGAGAATCATGGATGAATTGAGAGATTTCAATTCGCTTTATATAATTGAATCTGGTTTAACATGTTCGGTAAACAATGGATGACTACTGTCGCTATCATAAAAAACAGATATGATGTATTTCTTATATAAAGAGGAAGTGTTCCGCCAAAAATAACTCTGTAATAAATTAGAAATTTGCAACACTTTGATGGAGTAAAATAATGGGAACGATTGGTCAAGCGTCACAAACATTTAACGTCAATTCCACTCAAGTCGTAATTACGCTTTAATACCCTCTACAACTGGTTGTTCAATCCTCCTCAGGGTATCATGATGTTGTGCAGCTCTGCATTACTAAAAAACTATTTTTGGGCGGCACTTGCCCGTTAATTCAGGTGTGAAATATTTTGAGCATCTGCGGATAACAAAACAAGAAGATCAGTAAATGAAATTGATTGATAGAGGCGTTTTTTTCATTGATAGAGGCGTTTCCGCCCTGAATAAAAATGGAAAAATGCATAAAACAATCGAGTTAATATTTTCATTCTTGATAATAAACAAACCATAAACGAAATGGAAGCCCAAATTTAACGGTGAAAAAAGGGCAAGAGCGTGTACGGTAAAGCGTGAAAGGAAACTGATTGTGAGCGGACATGTCTGCTGCAGCTGTGCGGTGCTTTCTTAGCCACGTGTGTCTCGCTGCCTAATGGGATTGCTGGAAGTAGCCCTCAACAATATTACAGCATGGGTTAACCAATCGACCAACGTCAAGTGCGGCTCGCAGCGGCATTTTGTCATCAGTCAAAGCGTCTATTACGTTGATGACAAGTTGATTTAAGCAAACGGAAACAAAAATGCACTAGCCGCGAATTGAAAGCGCAAACTGGTGGCCGTGGATCTGAAACGCTCCGCAGCACAGATTGACTCGAACGCTCGAATTTTCTAATCGTAGAATCATTTATAGGCGCTGGGCGATGGGTACGGAGGTGATTTATACGAAATGTATTTTATAGAATGGGCAACAAAAAAAAATATTCCCCTCAAAATTGATTAATCTCTTAAAAAAACATATTTCATGTTATGTATATGGTTATAAATATTGATATGGGATCATATAAAATCGTGAATCAAATAATCATGAAATACGTCAAAACTTGGCTTAGACTTTGCACCTTTGAAAATGTGTTCAGAATGTATATCCGTAGAATGGAATCTACTTGACGTGCATTTATATAAGGGGTTCTATAATTTTTCTTAAATTTTTGTGGACTGAAGTATATTAATTTACCGTCTGAATAAAAGATCGCGAGGTCATTTTTTGTTGCCTCGGAAAGACAAGCGCTGACATGCTTTGAGCAGTAGACTCATACTATCTGTAGGAACAGCTGGCAGAATTTCCTGTTTACTATTGATTATCTTGGAGAGGGTGCGTCCTACTTCACCAACTGCTCGTAATCGTTTTCGATCCGCTCAGCTTATAAATAACATAGCTCTATTTATGAAGATTTCCCTAACTATCGGAATTTTCAATTTCCAAGCCATCAAGCAAAGCGCTTGGATTTATTCTTCTTGGTCTGATGAAGACTTGAGGGCAGAAGAAACTAAGATTCCAGGATTATAATTGATTTCCTCCATAATAACAAAAGTGTCTAAATTAATCCCCTGATTATGAGACGTGAACGCTGGATTAATAGTGCCATGTTACTCAAGTTATATACTAAGTTATATGAATCGTGGAGTCAATGAGATGTAGTGTGAGCGGAACGACGATTCAAACCGCTATTTTAACAGCATCGTGAAGCAACAGTGGGGAAGGAAAGCCGTTTCGAGGGTTAATTCTCCGACCGCTTATTAATTAATCCCTGGTGTAGCTAATAGAAGATTGGTTTCGTAATCACTACGTCAATACATTCGTGGTACGTTTCCGATTCCTCAGTTAATGCAATAATTTCAAAGGTATTATTTGGGTGGAATCAGTAAAAAAAGTATGTGTTAATAGTACGAGTGAACATTAAGGCAAAAATACCTGTTATTGATAACAAATGCCGTCATAACACGAATTAATTTTAGCTGTACAGAGATCACTTTGTTTCTTTTTCGTGTCAGTGTTTATTTTGGAGGTGATGAAGCCATTCGTTGGTGTGGTGGAGCTTAGGGTGGTCAAAGAAACAGATGCTAATGCGGTGGTGTTGGGCTGCCGAGGTGAAGTGTAGACTTTCAAGTATTTTCAAGTGTTAGAAGACAATGACGGGCCTTGTGGACCAAACTAGGTTGTCTCTTAATGTTAGGGAGATTGTGTTTTAATTAGGAAGACAAGGGGCGCATGTCTGTGTGGATTTTAGGGTTTGTAGTATAATTATTTTCTCTCATGTCTATGGGATAAAATATTTTAAAAAATACACCTCTGTACTCATCTCTCATTGCCATGAAATGGGACTCTGATTGGGAAATACGAGCGATTAAGACCACTTGTACTGCGAAGCGTTTTAGATCCCCAGCATCAGAGAGCGCTGTCAATTTTCTGTTTGTATTTTCTACCGGTTGGTTAAAATAACTTCTCAGCAAAAAACTGAACGCCTTAAATGACGACAAAGGGTAGCAGCGAGCATTGTTTGTACTTGGTCAATTTACTTGCGACTCAACAACGTTTGTGTTGGAGAATTGTCCTCTTCTTGGCTTGTCGCCCCTGGCCGAACAGCCAAAGTAGTGTAACCAGGTCACATCGGGTTTAAATGATTTGTTTTCCTCTCGTTTGTACATTTTACATTAACCTCTATTGAGGTTACTTAAATAAAGGTAGTCCATGTGTGAATAAGGGTGACTGATACTAAGGGTGACTGATAAGTTGCAGATGTCGTCATTACCACGGCGCATGGTCATTCTAGAACTGGAGCTGCTTCCCTGCCGTCTTAGGTTTTTAGTCGGAGCAGGGTCGGGGGTAGCTAAGTAACGAACTTCCGATTGCAGTGATGGCATGGAAGGCTGGGCATGGTGAGGCAGCGATCGCACCAGAGGGGGACTGCTGTGCCATCCAGAAATCTTGGGACAGTGAAGGAGTAAGATTAACCTTGGATTGTCTGTTACTCGAGGTGCAAGACCCTAAAACTAAAGCTCTTCTCTTGGCGTCTTCTTGTCACGATAGCGGTTCTTGACCAGAAGTAATTCCTGCCGCTCCGCTTGATACTTTCCTGGACCCTGACTCACTCTGCATTGCTCTTGCGCTCAGAGTCCGTGCACCAGTGTGTTATCCGCGGCTCTGCCGCTGCGGTCAGAGTATGGACGAATCAGGTACTCACGCGCTCTCCTGGCCTTTGAAGCGGGGATTGACATCCCAGACAATTGGGTCTGAATGACTTAATTGACGAGCTCAACGTAAAGTTGGCCTTAGTACGATCCGTTAGCCTGGTATCGATCGAGGTGACGGCCAGCGACCTGACGGCGTTACAGTCTGTAACTTCTCTAGCGGAAAATACCTTTGGTGGTATTGTACATGCGTCACTTGCCTAAACTTCTACGGAGGCTGGTAAGGCTGCCAATGCTGCAGAGAACAAAAAAAGGCATAAGTATTAATCTATTTGTGCATGTTACCTTTTCAAGCCCTTAGCTAAAAAGACGACCGTCGTTATCGGCAAGTCCAGCTGCCTCCTGATCCGCGACATCGGCCGACGGTTTGCTGTCGCCTCCGGGGACTCACGCGAAACGTTCTGGCTTATGCAAAGACTAGGACTTGCTGTGCAACGTGGCAACGCTTGGAGTCTTTAATTAGCTTGTAAGCATATTAACTCGGGAAGTTATTGATCGGACCGTTGTAAAATTGGAGGGGGTAGGCCGTAGCTCCAGCAGGGCTGGAGGCGGCAGCAGTATGGTTGAATGCCAAAACCCCTGACGAGTGTTGGGCCAGTGGTCTCCCTATCTTTTGGGGCCTTAGTAAATAATTGGTGAAGGCATCTTTCCGGGGCCTTCAGGCCCCATTAAAAAAACTAAGTGGAAGGTTGTGAGGGGCTCAGCCTGCCAAAAAGTTGAGCATTCACCAATTTTCGGATGTCTTCGAGGCTGCTTTCAGAAGAAACCGTCTCGCTAAATTATTAAAATAAAAAATCTTGTGTTAATGACATGGTATATTACCTACACGACGGTAACTTCTGCCTAAATGACCTTCACTTTCTGCAAGTATCACGTATGTAACGTCGAACAGCATTCAATACGGAGTATTGAAAATTACCTTGACGACGGTAATTTTATATCATGCCATGTGTGATTTTGTAAAATCTAAGGAAATCTTTTAATTTTTTTAAATGTTTCCTCTTCAAGAGGAGTATTTGTAAAGTTTGGCTTACAAACATATTTTTTGGCCCACTAGTAATAAATATATGGTGAGTTTAAGTTCTGCTTACAGCCGAAACAAATAATTAACCTTCACTTTCTGCAAGCCTCACGTATGTAACGCCGAACAGCTTTTAATGCGGAGCCGCAGTTTGGGTTGTATGCTTTCATAACAGTGAACAATCGAAAAAAACGACGTACGGAAACAAACGCTCACAATCATAGTTACCAACATACCAAAAAAAGGTTATTGGATGCAATGAATTAATTAAATTCAACTGAAGTGAATTGTGCAATGCGGTTATAAATACACGTGATGCTTAACATTAAAAAAAAACAAGCGTTAAGCAATTGGCAAACAATTTTCTGCCTATACCTAAAAAAAAAATGTTGAACTTGAACACATTCCGATCAATAACAGGCGACCAGCAGAAGAACTGCAGCAGCTTCAGTCGCAAAAAAAAGCACTCGATAAGATGGTAACACCCACATGACGACGATGCAAATAAATGAATTCACAGTCAGCAGAAGAGCTCTAAAAAAGATCTTTACACGAAAAACATAAGAACTATGGAAATGAAATGGCAGCGAGCTCCATACGTAATCAGAAGTAATTTTTTCGTTCAAAAATCTGTCATAGGTCCTCTACAGAACGGCAATGGTGTGCTAGAAACCGATGACACTAACACAAGTGTGCTAATTAACCTTTTTTTTGTTCATAAATTTATATTAGCAAATCCAAATATTCCCTATCCCCAGGATATCACAACGGAAAGACAAATTAAAGCCCTCATCTCAGTAAACTTTTTCCCTGACGAAGTTACTAATAATACAAATAAATTAGAAGTTACAAAATATCCTGGTCCGAACACAATTCATCCTAGAATAATGAAAGAGACAATGAACAAAATCGCCGAACAGTTATCAAACATTTTCACCCAAACTCTCACAAATGGCCCCTGCACTTCTCAGTGGTATGAGGTCAACGTCACTCCAATTATAAAACAAGGGACAAAAAGTGTCCCGGCAATTCCCGACCAATTAGGTCGGTAATTGCCAACCTAATTCTGGGAATCAAACATGTTGTTAAGTGACTCATCATGGATTTAGATACAGTTGTCTCTGTCATACGAATCTTTTACTTTCGTCAAGAATATCATTGAAAGTCAGGACAGAAATCGCCAATTGATATCATTTACCTTGAATTTCAAAGGACTTCGATAAAGTCCATCACAACCGCTTAGTTGTTAAATTGCGCACCATCGGTACTGAGGAGAGCTGAATAGCTGGATAAAATGTTGACTACGAACAGACGGCAGCGAGTTGTACTCAACGGAGCTTCTACTCCGTGGGGTAATGTTACAAGCGAAGTGCCACAAGGACCCGTGTTAGGTCCAGTCTCTTCATTATATTCATAAACGATCTCAACAGAAACGTGCTTTCGAACATTAGCAAGCTTGTAAGCGATTCTCAGATATGAGTAAAAAGGCAAACAGAACTTGCTTGTCTAGCAGATCCAATTAGACTTGGTTAAAATTGTTGATTGTCCAAAAAATTGCAAATAAAATTCAATGTGAACAAAAGCAAAGGTATGCGCATAACAACCCATAACCTCAAACAAGAAAATTCATTGTCTGTTAAGAAACTGATTCCTGTCACCGAAGAGAGAGATTTATGTGTCATCATTAGTAAAGACTTGAAAATCAGCAAACAATGCAACGGTGCGGCCAGAAAAGGCAACAAAATGCTAGGCATATAATCCCGAACCATCTCGAATAAAAAAATATGTATTCTAAAGTTATACAAAGTATCGTGTTTGACCGCTTCTCCAGTATTCCGTTCAATTCTGGTCTCCATATCACAAAAAATACGTTGTTTAAATTAGAGAAGGCTCCCCGTGGAGCAAAGCAACTATTCCCTTCGCTGTGCAACAAGCCGTACGAAGAGACCACGTGTACTTGGTCTTTATTCACCAGAGAAGAATCGAGTCAGATGTGACATGATTGAGGTGTGCAAACTTATGAACGGTATAGATAACGACGACCTTGCAAGTCTTTCACTCTAGATGCAAGCGGAGTGACAAGGAATATTGGATACAAAATTGTTGGGAAGAGTTTCTCACTCGACATCACGCGCATTTTTTTTTCACGTATACAATTGGCGAAGAATGGAACAAATTTCCAGCGGTGGTGTAAGAAGCAATACAATCGAAACGTCCAAGTCACGGTTCGACAAATTCTACATGAATCGTCGTCAAATAGCTCACCTATCCTTTTTTTGATTTTTCGCTCCTAAACGTTCACCTCTGAACTAATTCTCTCGCTATCAAAATTAGCCTAGATTGGGACAAACAGCCTGTTGTTGTCATTTGACAGCTGTTAACACTTGTGGACATCACTGATCACAGGGAGCGAGTGGAACGGGAGGGGAGGGGGAAATAAATTAGTCTACGGAGAATGGTCTTCAAGTTTTGCCCTAATGATCAAATTCACGACATGGATTGCACGACATCCGTTCGTCAGCTTACAAATGGTAAACATTCCCATCACTTAGATACTTGTACAACCTTGGTGATGTGATTTGACTTTCTCATGAGATATAGACTTCAATAACGACCATTAACACCGCAGAGCTAAATTGATTTATTTCAGTTGAACTAGAAGGTTTCGTCATTTGATATTTTTTTTAGTAGACTACATCTGTTCTCCCGAGTAAAAATAAATTATCTAACATCTAGATTAACAAACAAGACAAATATTTCTGGAATAAGATTTCATCAGAATATTCATATTTAGCGTCGTTTTCCGATGAACAAGCTTCGTGGAAAGATGAATAGAACAAAATACCATATAACTCACAGAATATGCATATAATACAAATTAAATATGGTCTATTTAGTCTATAACGTAACAGCGGAAGGTCGCTGCAAAATTCCAACTGGTCGATAACAGCATTAGTGATAGGGCTCAAAGGGACCAGTTATGTCCCATCAGGAAACAAATTGGAGAGCGCTGGACAAAGGGTTCTGATATACAAAGGGAAGAATTGTTTGCGTGGATTCGCAGGAGGAACGAAACTTTAAATCTATCACTTAAACAGCTAGAATGGCTTGTTATTTATATATGTAGATCGTGGAACATGAAAAATTCTACTAGGTCGAATACGTCCCTTCTGACTACGCGGCGCCCCATGGCACTCATCTACGTGTGTAATGTAGAACCCTGCAGAATATGACCTGACTGCTCTGTTTGAGTACTCATTTGAGTGGCAGTAGGGGACAAAAAACGTTGTAAAATCTGCAATTCTCATCAAGAAGTCCCGAAACAAGTTTGTTCCCGTAAATCAACATGAAAAGAACAGAACTTCATTTCAATGAACCCTGCTTTTTATTAGCGGGAGAGCTTGGTGGAAACACGTTGCACAAGTTCTGCTAAAGGAACAGTGCAAAAGGAGGCTTGAACATTGTATTGCACGCTGACTATCCTGTGCCACCAACATTCTTGGATTAAACATTTGGATTCAATGGTAAATCGCACACGTAACTGACGAATACTTGTTTAGTTGGTAGTTGCCTGTTGGACTAAACATCTCTATAGAGGAGATCGAAATACTTGGTCGCTCGAGGGAAGCAAATCTACACAATAAAAAGTCCCTTGTTTCACCGTCCGTGCACCGGTCTGTCTGCTAATTATACATCACATTTTTTTTTGTATCACGATGACGGAGAGAAAAACCACTGGTACTTCTGGTTTCTCAGATGTTGTCGGTCAAGGAATGATTCCCATACCACGAATATTGTAAATAGCTGGACAAGAGGGTCTCTCTACAACTTCAGTAGAAATATCAGATAAAGACTAACTTCACTATTTGGAAAGAACATCGTTTGGTTCTATGACTAGAAACGAAGACAAGACTAGACATGAGAGGCAACCACGGGGGAAGGGAGGCAGGTATGATAGACACTAGGCATGGGCGGGACACGCGGACGGGGGAACAACAAGACTAGACATGGGAGGCAACCACGGGGGAAGGGAGGCAGGTATGACAGACACTAGGCATGGGCGGGACACGCGGACGGAGGACATGGGACAGGAGAAAAAGGCAAGACGGGAACTTAGAGATACATGCGGGAGACCAAAAACATGTATGAGATACGGATGACATGGGATGGGTGACTAGGGCACGACGAGAGACGAGAAGAAGGGCTCGAGGCGGTGGGCATGTGTCGGGAGGGGATGGGATGCTATTCAATCAATCAATCACTACTCCCGAACACGTGTCACTCTTCTTTTTGATCTAGAAGTTGTTCCTTTTATCTTGTCCCAGAAGTAATTCGTCGCCAGCACTCTTCTTTTACTCGAGGTGATCACAAACCGACTTGCCCAGCCCCCCGGTCCATCTTCTTCAATGCAAAGAGCTGCTCCTCAAATCCTAAAAAGGGCAGAGAGACATTCAGCAAACGAAGCGTTTTTATCATCGTGGTATGGTTTGGATATTATCTTTTAGAAGTTCGCAAGCATTTCAATGTATTAATGAAAACGTTGCATTGTATTCATGTTATCCTTTTAGCAGAGACAATTTCAAAGAGATAACAACATTTGAATACCTGTAATAAATATTCCCTGCTTTAAAAGAGCATGAATTGGATTACACCTATTTTTTACGAGTCCCTTTCCTGTTATGTAAAGAAGGACGCGCATTTTTACATTTAAATGTATAAATACCGATGATCCAACGACAGTGATGTAATGAATGACAACCAGGAAAGCATTCATTAATGCCACGCTATCTGAGGATTGTAGATCTGAACGACATATGGAAACTTTCAACTGAATAAGCAAATAAAAAATTTGTGGAATGGATTTTTTTGTCATGTGTATTATTATAATGAAGGAAGTCTCTGAATGTGTGGATTTCCTATGTCATCATTTGATGCTGCGCAATGCAGGCACCACCGCATTTTGTAAATTGTAAATTTTAAATAATAATATATTAACATTGTTCATAGAAGGCTATGAAAACGACTAGAAGCGCAGATGTTTTGACAAAATGTGTTCAAAGGAGGCAATTTGGCACTGGTGAAACATATCGCGTTGTCTTCACTGGGTGGTATTCATCGTGCACTCGTATTATAAAGAAACAATTTTCAAAGCCCAATAATTACACAGTAATATAAAAAATAGTCGCTCTCACCATTTAGCGGTCTGGTTCGTACATCAGTGGCCTCTTTATTTAGCAGCCTGCAATGGCCGCAATGCTTCTTGTCACAGGGTCTCATATGGAGATGAACAGATGAGGCAGTTTGAGATCATAAATTTCAAATGTAAAGAGTAAAAGGCGAAGGGACCCAGTGCAGGGCGCGGCAGCTATATAATGGAGGTCAATAACGGTAGCAGAACAGAAGTTCGAATTGCCTCTCTGAATTGTTTT
>SDVV010035207.1:0-11089 GCA_016164225.1 Gammarus roeselii
TATATGATCAAATGTACTATACATAAGAAAATGCTAGTCCACACCACACACAGGAACGCCAGAGGATTGTGAGAATAGTGTACGCGACTGGATTCTAAAGTGTCAGCCGCCCGACTCAATAAGTTTCACATGGTACAGTGCATTCAATCAGAGCTGAGTGCCACACGCACCACATCGGCAGTTGCACGAGATAAATATAATACAGAGCCAAGTAGAAGCGCTTCACGTACAAATGCCGAAATATCAAATTCTAATTACAGTACCAGTATTCAAACACAACTGCACAGAAAAGTTCATTTTCCGTGTAGGGAAGAGACGGAGAACACTGAAACAAAGTTTGCTTGCAGTTGTAGCCATTCAGGTCGAAAATGAATCTGATCGAGAGCATATATTTTGCAGTGTATCGCAAAGATGACTCTGTATATTTTATTCTGTATAACTCAGTATACAGGCAGTTCAAAAATATAAAGTTTTATAAAGGGAAGGTCTGTTGAACAAAATATTGAAAATCAGCCTTCCTGTTTGGAATATCCTGGCAACGCGCTTGATATAAAGTGACATATCAATTTAGTATTTTTGAAGAGATACTCAACATATATACATATAATACAACCAAGGAAGTATATAAATGCAAAACAGTTGAAATACTGCGCGGCTCGCGGTACCCTTTGTCACGACATCCGATAGATGTCTTATAAAGACACCCAATTTGTAATGAAGGCCTTTCGAAGATGTAGGTGGTTCTAAGTTGGTACGACATATCCTCGCTAACCATGTTTTACAGCTACTTACACACGTTCATGCTACAGAAGTCTTTTATTTTGCTAATAGTTGCCGACGGGCACAGTTTTTCCACAGGAAGACGTAATGGTGGACGTTGTAAAGTCAGCTGGTAGAATGTTGAATTTTTGGGCCTTAAAGTGAAACGCTCCTGCACCAATCTAGGTTCTTCTGGACTTGGTGTCATAGTCCTTTCCATACAGTGTTGTTTTACATGTAGGCGGCTCTATGATTTGAGAACACAAAATCATTCGGACAAGACAGCTTTTTTTGAATTTTGATCAAACGTGTAGCTTCATTAAGTTCTAGTCACCTGTTTTTGTTTAACAGCCGTATTTGTTTAGCAGGAGTGTCACGTGATCCCTTTCCGTGAAATATACATCGCGAGCTATCTATGCCATGAAGTTCAGGCAACGTTTGGTATCGTAGCGCAGCGTTTGGTATCGTAGCGCAGCGTTTGCTTACACTTACTCCAGTTATTTGCTTATCGGTTCGTATGACGAACATGTGTGTCCCATGATACTTGAAAAGAAGTCATATGGGATCAAACCGTACTCTCCTACTTTTGACAGAGGTATTTTGCCCACGTAGGGTCAACAACGATATAGTCGGGTACTTTATGTGTATTTGCGTTTGATTCAATGATAATGCGATGTGTTTTTATTGGCATAATTTTTGAACCCATTTGAAATACATCTTTTATATGTGTGAGTCAACACTGTTTTTTCATCTTTATTCAGCTCTTCTCATTTGTTTGCCTCTCAATTGAACAGCAACTATATAAGTGAATTTTGTATTATTTTGTGATCTCGATCGACTTATATTTTATGGTGTTGTCGCCAGAGTATTCCAATCAAGGTGTCGTGGTGTGCACTATCAAATGCCTTAGAGAGGTCCAACAGGACAAATAATGATTGACAATTTGGTCAGTGGCTCGGTAGACGAATTTTAAAATGTCGAATAGGGCGACTTCGGTGGACGTCCTACGCCGGAATACTTCATCGAGAAAGTAGTCCGGGAGTTTTTGTGTAATGATTATTTTAAAAACTTTGGCAATTGATGGTAGAAGTTTTTCGGGCTTTTGATTTAAATGATCGTTCCTCTCCCCTAGTTTATGGATCGCTCTAAAAAGAGCAAATTCCAAATTTTGAGGACAGCTAGCTAGGTGTTCGTGGCTATCGATGTGTTTGTGGAGCAGCTGGAGGGATGGCAATATATTTCCTTGTCCATCTTCTAGGGGATCGGTATTTATAGAGCTACTATTTTCTACAGTTACTCACGAAGCCGCCACTGTCATAACAGCTAGCGATTCTGTTGACTCCGTTCAGTTGGCCTACTATAACAAGTGACACTATAACAAGTAACACTATAACAAGTGACACTATAACAAGTGACACTATAACAAGTGACGCAAATAATTCAGGTAATTTTTATCGTTTGATATTTTCAAGTTATACATATTTTCATAGCTGCCAGCGTAGCGCTACTGCCGCAACAGCTGATTGCCGAATGCGCTAGTGTATGGAAAAGAACACTACTGATGTCTCAACTTGTTTGGCAAACCTTGACTTGAACGCAATATTCGTCCTTAGAAGTCCTATCCCCGACGTTCATTGCCTAATTTCAATTTAACCAAACTTTGGCTAACCTAACGTTACCTCATTTATAATACTCTAATTCAGCCTGGCCCAACCTAACCTAACTGAACTTAACGGGAAAGGGACGCACAAATCGTAAATTACGGTCAAGTCCGGAGAACCTAATAAATTGTCCAGCCAGAAGAAACACTCGTTGACAGTACCTATGTTAGGTGTTAACAAAGTGGGCGTCAAGTTTACGTGGCTCAAAAATACTGGGTCTCTAGTGCAGAGGAATTAAAAAGAGAGTCAAAGCAAACAAACAGTAATTCAATAAGCCACCTTGCTGCAAATTGATGTGAGTGTTAAAACAGTTTGTTGTAGATCTGCCGGCGGCGTATGCAAAGTTGTACACTGTTCTTGTAGCCGTTATGTGTTGGTAGCTGAAGTAAGAATTTCTTGACCTGTTGACAAAATTGAAGAAAAATCAGAAAACAGCAATGATACGTACCAAGTTTTCGTCAGCGCGAGATTTTCTAAAGACATAATTTGCTATTTAGATAAACGTGATATTAACTTATAACCAAGGATCGGGAAGAAGTTTACCTCTCCCTTCCACCAACCGATAGACATTGCTGAAAGACATTCTCCATTTTTCAATATGTCGAGGTAGATAAAAATGTTACATTGGATTATTGATTTCAAGAAAAATAAGTAAAGGATGTTTGGCCACATACATCAACTTAATCATGATAATTTACTATTTCAACTACCATTTAATAAGAAACAGTAAAGAATGTCCGACATTAGGCTTGTCTATTACTTTACTCACGCATTGTTTGTCACACGAAGACACAAATTTTGAAACTAACTGTATAGTTAACATGACATGTTACATATGCACATGATGAAACATCTCAATCAATCACAGGAGAAGGGTATAATAATTGAATGGGCTTCTACATAAATATATAACAATAAACAGGGGTAATGTGCAGATCTCGTGGAAAATTTGAATTTATAATAATCCTGTCTGGTAAAATTTTAACGTTCTGCATAAATTAATAGGTTCCAGCATTATAAAATTTAAAATCCAAAAAATACCGTGTTTTCTAGTATTCTGGTGCCCAATTCCTTATAGATTCTTGGATTGCTTTAAATCGATAAATTAATGCCAAATTCAGATTTATTTATACCAAAAACATATCTGTAACGACTGTGAAAACATTGTAACTATGAGAGGGTTTTTGAGAATCAATCGTTGTTGGCGGTCATTTTATTTTTCGCCAACTGCAAGCTGGTGAGGAGCACACAACACCATAATTATAATAACAGACAGTTTTATCGAAAACGTAATTCATAACCCCCTCACAGTGCCAGGCTCTATTTATTGCCCTTCCACCAGGCGATTGCAACAAATACCAACTTTGATCATGTAAACAGCGCGAACTGCTTCATTATATATTTTTATTGCTGTTCACAACTCTAATAATTTGTTTTCATCCTTCCAGATAAAAAGGCGAAGATAATGAACCTTTTTTGATCAGGCCAAGCTGCATTACGTATCAAGGCAAAGCGGAACAGACAAGGGACGATGACGTCGAGTTAGCTTCATATGAGCACCGCGTGTGTGTTAGGACTCCAGATGCTGCGATGAAATGCAAATGCCTGCGTGAGAAACTGAGGTCTGAAGAAACATCATGAGTTCTTCCTGCAAACTGAAATAATTAACTAATCCTTTTGATGAAAGACAATTAAATATTCCGCACGCTCCGTTTTTAATGATGTCGATTGAATACGGTACCAATTTTTTTAATACCTTGAAACACCTATCATTGTTTCCATTTATAGTTGCTTCAATTTCGCCCCACTTTAATACCCTAATTCAAATTAACTGACTGTTCGTTGATTATGCAATGACTGTAGCGAATTTACATTCGTTTCCCACACCAAATATCGGTACTGCATCCACGGTAATGTCGTGATACGGGCTTATTGATCGTACAATAATAGCACAGCGGTCGCTAAGCTGTGCAGTGCCAAGGATTAGAGTCGCTGATGTTTAAGTAACCAGCGCTGGGCGGTCGGCTTACCAGATGAACATCTAAAGTGATGAAGGACGAGCTCGAACATGTGTTGGAATATCTGTCTACATTTCTGTGAAATTATTTATTCATTCACATCAGATTTGTTAATGTCAAATTGTTTTTAAAGAAGAGTTTGAATCGGACAAAATAAAAATGATATCTTTCAGTACTTACCAACACAAACATTTTTTGAGTAGTCATAAGGAGTGTTCATAAGAGATAGTGACAATATTCAATGAATCGATTATACGGTATATCAAACAGCCAGCAAGCGAATGTATTTCGAACGCAGATCAGCACCCAACGTACAGTGTTTCAAGTAGAACTATACCCAGAAAAAAGTAAATTCCATTCAGAATCTGGAACGGAACAGTCAGTAATAATAAAGCACGCAAGGCAACAAACAAATGTATCCCAACGGAGCAGCGAGGCGGACTGCGGCTTTAAGACATACTGCGCGAAAGAGACAGAATGTCGTTTCAAGGGTGACAGAGGGCCTCTGAGGTGATAACGCGCTGACTTAAACTTGTCTTTGGGGCGATTCGAGCAGCTTGGGCTACACACTAGACAACTGCAGTAGGCTGTTGGTGGAATTAGGGCTTGACACCAGTCTTCTGCAAGCCGCTTTTGCAGGTTACAGCTGGATTTGGACGTCAGCCATCAGTGGGTTGCTGTTTTTGTGTTCTGGTTAGGCTCTTAATTAGAAACCAAGATACTCAATTCGGAGCTCGCGCACACTTGTTTCCATTTCATAATTGGACAGTTCTACAGCAGGGTTAATTCCAGTATTGAAAAGATGAAAGATTAACCGATGGGTCTATGAGCGGACCATCTCCATGCACTGTCCTGGAAGTCCATGTATGCTCAGCAGATCATTTAACAGCTTCCTTAAAAAACATGGTACGGTGTGAAATTCTTCTATGCAGAATGAATATCTCATCAGTTTATGCTGAGGTGCATTTGTTGGAACATGTCAAGGAATACCTGGATGTGTCCAGACCCCAACAACTGCCGCTGTCGCAAATAGCTTTGTGTTGCTCTTTACGACCAGATCAACATCCTGAAAAGGATCACTAGCAATTGCGCGGATGGAGAGACAAGATTTCCTGCAACTGGACAATTTGGTTTGTAAGGCTCAACTTGCGGATCGGGTTAGCTCAAAGTAGTGCAAGGTGATCTGTAACGGCTCTGTGAAGGAATAAGATAGGGATAAATAGAGTTACTTTTCAGTATAGGGAGTTTGCGCCCCAATATTTTCACGGACGGCCGGAGTCATGCAGGCGGCTTACGGGTGACTCATTTGGACGTAAGGACGGACGGATAGCCTCCTGATTATTCATAAGGTATGTTAATAGGTTATATATATTATTATGTTTTTTATGTTAATAGGTTATATCAATAGAACGATTACATATAGGTTATCTTTGGTATTCGCATTTCAATGCTAGGCATACTGTATTGCAATTTTCATTGGATGTCATGTTGCATACATGCATTTTCAATGCTAGTCCTCTGAATGCTTAGGAGTAATAATAGCATACATTTATAGGATGTATTTTTCTTTATAATAAATCTAACTGTTACATAATAAATTACATGCAGTATTGAACGTCAAAACTGTTGGATATGCTTTGGGAGATTAGGTGAGATGGCTCTTATCTGTTATTCAAATTGTATTTTCTTTTTATGACTGATTTGTCATTATTTATTAGTTGTAGTGTATGTTTCGTTATACAATTATGTCTGGATTATAATTCTATATACTTTTTCTGAACATATATGTTTGTATTCACATCTAGTTGGGGTATAATTGACTCATTCGGAGGTTGGTTTTCTTAGCAGTCGAGTTGGGAGATTATGTATGCTTTGTTCGTTCATCATTATACATTGTTTATAGGAATAGTGTGGTAGGAATGTTTTATAACTCGATTTGCGGCCTTAGTGTGCGATCGGCCCTGTTTGGTACCAGCCTGATATTGAATTTAGGTAACGTTTTGTGTTTTC
Organism: Gammarus roeselii; assembly: GCA_016164225.1. Taxonomy (NCBI): domain Eukaryota; kingdom Metazoa; phylum Arthropoda; class Malacostraca; order Amphipoda; family Gammaridae; genus Gammarus; species Gammarus roeselii. The sequence goes on from SDVV010035207.1 coordinate 6,449, forward strand.
CATCTATTTATTTTATATGTATATAATATCTATAGAAATAGTATGGTTTATTAGTCTGGTAGTTGGCGAGTTGATGTTTGTATTTTGGATTGATGCAGCAGCTTCGTTACGAGATTCTGTATACTCCATAACGCACTACCCAGTTTTGAAGCAGATATATCGGTGTTACCATGCTGAAAATGTCTCGTTATCAAGCGTATGTAGGAAATTCGATTTTTTGTGTAGCGAGTATCGGTTGGATACCCAATAGCGAGAGTATATGAACAATATGGATTTATTGTAAGTTATTATATTGTGTTATGTATACTTGGCAATGATCGGTTGATATACGTAGAATTTGTATTGTTTTCAGAATTTAGAATAGTTATCTCATACAGTTATAGAAATTTTCGGATATTTTAGGTTTGCATCTTTTATGTATTACACTATTTCAGGCATAATTGGTCGCTTATTGCATCATTTCGGTAGTTTTATGTATATATGACATTCTGTTACGATTAAGCCGTGGTTACTTTAGTTAAAAAATATTTAATTTAACCCTGTTTATGTCTGAGTTGGAGAATAATTTCATCAGATTTGTATATACTTTAGAGTGTTCGTGTAGAGTATTCCACACAATTTACTATAGGTTTCAGCGTATGCTGCTCGCATGTCCTGGCATCTTATTCAGGTTAGTTAATTGGTTTGTTACATGCTATTTTTCTCGTTCGTAACGATTTTTAATGTATGTTTTGTGTATGGTAGAGAATTGAACTTCTTGCTTTGTTATAACAGGAGAGTTTTAGTGTGTCTTCAGTTTTGTATGTTCTCTGTACAGTTTACATCTTCGATGCAAGCTACTGGGTATTTTATACAATATCGGAATATTAGGATGTATTACGTTTGTATCTGCAATGTAGAGCATTATTTCAGGCATAATTTAGTTACAAGTTGTATTATTTTAGAGTTTTATATATATATATTTTGTACATCCTGGCAATGTTTGACCTGGATTTTATATATATAGAAGATTCGATTTGTTACAAACATGGTCTTGCTGTAAGCTTATTGTATGTTTATTGTAGGACCATTCTTCAATAATAGGAGGAGTTAGAGAGTCCCGAAGGCAAAAGCTCGCTGCGTTTACGTTTATTTGTATAAGTAGACCGATTTACTTTGATGGATACCATTGTATATTACAATTTTTGATGTGAATTAGAGCTGAGTAGAGAATTACGTAGTTATTTATTAGTGTTGTGGGATTTTTTTTTCTACGATAATTATAGAAATGTATGTTTAGGAGGTGTAAATCCGTACTGTATCTCTGTGGAATTTTGTCATTTAACCCTAGCAAGTGCGGAGTTTAACGTTTTAGAAGACGATTTACTGGATGGATTGGTTGTGGGGTAGAAGCGGTTTACACTCTTGGTAGTAATTTGAAGTTCGTCCAATTTCAACGGGAATTGTAAGTTTATGAGGATGTTGGTCTTAACTTCCATGGGTTTGTAAGAGAGGTTCTCTGACAAGCTGCTGATCGTTGTAGTGATTTACTTAGGTCGTCAGTGAACAGATGCCCAGATTTTTATAGCCACACTCTTTGAGACTCATGTCAGGCCCATTCTTAACACTGTACCTGTGTATGGATTCTTGGTTATGTCCAGGATGTGATTTTGCTCGACGTTGTTCAGAGATGATGGACTAAACAGATGCGTGGTATGTCTGAGGTATTGTACCATGACCGGGTGTTACCTCTAAATTTGTTATATATCAGTGGTAGATTGCTGAGAAGTGACCTGGTAAAGCATTGTAGAGTTTGTTGTTAAAACACAGTGGGCGTGGATTTGTCCTACTGGAGGCATAGCATCAGTTAGGTCAAGGAATTTGTTATAGATTTGAATGAATGCCGTAGTATTGTTACTTTATTATGTATGAACTCAGTGTTTGCTTTAAATGCCAGATTTTTTTCGGTATGACTGTTATGCTGCTATGTTATTAGTATACGATCTTAGTCATGAACCAGATCACGTGGGATTTTGGAATAGGATTTATCATCGGGGTGTAGTAGGATACACCGTTTATAATAGTTAATCATTGTCGGTTAGGGTAGAGTAGAGAATCTTATTAAGCTATTTTATGGTTGTTGTTTTATGTTTTGATTAGTTATCATATAAATATATCTGAATCAGGTAAAAATTTAGCTTTATGCATATCAAATCTGTCCACTTGACTCTGTAGTTTTACCAATCTTTAGCACATCTTTAGCATCTGTCCACTTGACTGTAGTTTTACCAATCTTTAGCACATTGTGTACCTACAAATATATATATTTATTCACATTGCTTGTTTCAAGTCCAGTATTATCGAATAATTTCAAGTAATGTTAGGTGATCTCTCGTTAGTAGACTGTAGAGTTCAAAACGTTCATGCAAGCTTACCGCATATGTCAGTGAGTGTTACGGGGGTTGAAGCGTTAGCAAGTTTTATGTATGGTTTTACTCTTGGAATAAATTTTTAGTATACGATCTTAGTCATGAACCAGATCACGTGGGATTTTGGAATAGGATTTATCATCTGGGTGTAGTAGGATACACAGTATATAAAAGTTAATCATTGTCGGTTAGGGTAGAGTAGAGAATCTTATCAAGCTATTTTATGGTTGTTGTTTTATGTTTTGATTAGTTATCATAGCAGTTTGAATACACTTCTCTGGTTTTGCTCCAGCAAATATCCTTTTGCAGATGTTAAGATTCCATTTTTTTATCCATATCTCTGTTACATGTTTAGATGAGACAGCAGGTAGGATCCAAGAGAATTGATGCACTTCCATTTGTTAAACTTTTTTAATGTGGAACAATTTTATGCGATATTATGTTCAAAGATTTAGTCACCCTAAGCAACTCAACTAAATAATTATATACTTTTCATCCAAGTTTGATAGTTATGTGTGATATTTAGTCCTTATTTTGTGCGATGTACATATCAAATTCCCTCCACACGGCTTTATTTTACGTAGCTTTTTTTTAATATTACACACCAGGTACACACATACACGCTTGTACGCATATGCAAGGCCGGTCACGGTATAATGACGGCGTATACAGGAGTCGATACCGGCACAATGTAAACACATACACAAATATGCATTTATATACAGGGTCGGTTAACATCTGTAGCATTTTATCTCTGACCTATGATTTTTCCATCAGAACGAAGTCCCTTGCTTTTGTTACAAGATAATTTGGATCAGCTTTGCGTCATGTTGAGTTGAAAGAACTCATCATTCTAACATAACATAACCTTTTCTAACTAAGAAATATGTATCATCGATCGACTTTTTGTGCATACATATGTAACTTATTGATCAATTTATGATACATTCATATCCATCCTCTCCACTTGACTCTACATTTTGATCTATCCTTAGCAGTTTTGATATTCACTTCCAATTTCGATTTAGCGAATTTCATCCATTTTCATATGCAAATTACATCTTTTTTTGTGATTGTTATACCTATTTTCTTATGATTCTTGATTTATACATGTTATTCACACCCATCAAACCCTAACCTAACCTAACCTTATTTATGGAATTCAGTCATTGATATTTACGTTTGAAACCCTCCAAACGACTCTAAATATCACTTTAACATATATGTTATATATTTCGTTTCACTCTCAACCCATATAATTAACACCGCTAGATGATATTTACGCCTTAATATTTACAATGCTTTCATAATCTCTATCACCTTCTGTATTTCTTACAGTCTCGACTAAACAGAATGGTTCAAGCCGTTTGAAACAGGAATTTCGATTCGTTTAAATGAGTACGAGTAGCAAAACACATGTGTATTTAATGGAATTCAAACGTAATATCCCAGAGAGACGCATGGTTTAGCTTAATAACAAGAAAATCGTTTTGATTGAATATCGGAACCATATCAAAAGTTCCATCACCGGAAATGAGGCGAGTTCAACGTGATGAATCAAATGAAGATGACAAGCATCATTAGTTTGAAACACGTTACACATGCATGCTCTGTGACATTAAACCTAAATTCGATTAACGAAAGGATTTCGTCCCCTGCCACCACAGATAACAACTATTAAGACCGTACTTAATCTCCCGTTTGACGTATTGCGACTGTATGTACGGAGGCCACCATACAAGATGTGATAAATTAGGATGGTACCGTTAGAATAAGAGAAAAAGTCGAGTCCTCCAATCTACATTATGTGTCGAGCCGTGTCCCTCTCGTTGCCAATCTGCCTGCCTGTCCGTCTGTTCGTGACGCTCTTTCGGTAATTAAATAGGCGGAAAGTATCCGTGCCAAGTTAGCAATAGCACAAAATCGAGGTCGACCACATTATTCGCTGCAACGGAAATGTGGAGTGATGGGTGCGCGGTCAATCTGCCGACTCCAAAATGATTTTTTCATGACAACACGAACATCAAGCATACGTAAAAATAAGCACTAGATCTGACAGACAACTTTGGAATGATAATTGAAACGATAAGGGAAGATATGGCAGTTTTCCCGATGGTGAGGAAACAGTTCTGTTGACGGTATATAGGCGAGTTCGAGGGCATAGTCAGCACACGCGAGACGACATTAAGCGAGGAGACGATACAAGTAAGCAGAACAGTTTATGTGCAATAAA
>SDVV010035208.1:0-11089 GCA_016164225.1 Gammarus roeselii
ATGCATGCATGTATGTATGCATGCATGTATGTATGTATGTATGTATGTATGTATGTATGTATGTATGCATGTATGTATGTATGTATGCATGTATGTATGTATGTATGTACATACACTGGTAAAGATTGGTAAAAACTACAGAGTTGAGTGGATAGATTTGATATGAATAAAGCTTAAATAAATATAAAAATCCATAAGTATGAAAACTGGGGAAATGAATATAATCCTTTGGTAGATTAGGTTAGGTTTACAGCCATCATTACAAACCTTTAGTGGAAAATGCTACTGTGGATATAGTGAAAGCTCAAATAAGACAGATACTCTGAATTGGAATGCAATCTCATAACAGAGCCTGAATTAATCGATAACTTTTGAATTTATAAACTGAGAACAGATCCCAAACATTTATAAAAGTATGACATGCGGGAATAAGCATTAGTAAAAACATGCGAGCGGATGTACATTGAATTATTGAAAAATTCTAACTCTAACACTCTACACAAATCGGGACAATTAGTTCTCCAAGACGACATGGAACGGGACCCAAATCGAAAGTCAAGAGGTAAAACATACCAAATTTTGGATTGTTATATCCAATAAAGTGTATTTTATACACAACATTCCATGAAATTAGGCAAATTTATGCCTAATACAGATATATTCCTATGATAACCAATCAGAACATAGAACAACAACAACTATAAAATAGTTAAATAAGATTCTCAACTCTAACCTAACCAACAATGATTAACTATTATATTCGGTGTATCCTACCACACCCAGAGGGTAAATCCTACTCCAATATGGGAAGGTGTATGGTTGATCAATACATGATGCCAATGTCATTACCAGTCTTGTAATTGATAGGAATAATCCTGCACTTGAACCACTAAGGTGATCTGAAAAGGGACTAAGATCGTATACTATCATAACCGTCATACCAAAAATATCTGACATTCAACACAAACACCGAGTTCATGCATGACGAAGGAATAACACTAAGGTAGTTCAAATTTATAACAAATTTCTTGACCTAACTGATGATATGCCTCTAGAAGGACAAAAGCAAAGCCCACTGTGTCATAACAATGAACTCTACAATGCTTTACAAGGTCACTTCTCAGCAATCTACCACTGATATATAACAAATTTAGGGGTAACACCCAGTCACGGTACTAAACCTCAGACATACGACACATCTGTTTAGTCCATCATCTCTGAACAACGTTGAGCAAAGTCACATCCTGGACATAACTAAGAATCTATACACAGGTACAGTTGTCAAAAACGAGCCTGACATGAGTCTCAAAAAGTGTGGCCATAAAAATCTGGGCATCTGATCCCTGACAACCTAAGTAAACCACTACAACGATCAGCAGCTTGTCGCATAACCTCTCTAACAACCACTTGGAACTTAAGACCAACATCCACAACAACTTACAAATTCAGGTTGAACATGGATAATTTCCAAATTACTACCAAAGAGTGTTAATTGTCTCTTACACCAAGACCAATCAGTCCAGTAAATTGTCTTTTAAAACGTTAAACTACACACTTGCTAGGGTTCAGTGACAAAATTTCACAGAGATGCAGTACGGATTTACACCTCTTGAACATACATTCTCATGATTATCGTGAAGAAAAAAAAATCATACAACAATAATAAATAACTATGTAATTCTCTACTCTGCTCTGATTCACATTCAAAATTGTAATACACAATGGTATCCATCAGTAAATCGGTCTACTTGTACAAACGAACATAATCACTGCAAGCTTTTGCCTAGGGGACTCTCAAACTCCTCCTAAACATTGAAGTATGGTCCTACAATAAGCTAACAAGCAAGACCAAGTTTGTAACAAATTGTATCTCCTATATCTATAATATCCACGTCAAACATTGCCAGGAAGTAAAATATATATATGAAACACTAAAAATAATAACGTCTAACTAAATTATACTTGAAATAATGTTCTACATTGTAGATACAAACGTAATATATGCTAATATGCCGATATTGTATAAAAGGCCTATTAACTTGCATTGAAGTTGTAAACTGTTCAGAGAACATACAAAACTGAAAGACACATACTAAAACTCTCGAGTTATAACAAAGCAAAAAGATCAATTCTCTATCATATCCAAAACATACATTAAAAACCGTGACAAATGAGAAAAATAGCATGTAACCAACCAAACATCAAATGTGAATAAGTTTGCCAGGAAATGCAAGCAACATATGCTGAAACCTATAGCAAATGGTGTGGAATACTTCTACACAAACACACTGAAGTATATACAAATCTGATGAAATTATTCTCCAACTCAGTTCAAAACAGAGTTGAATTAAATCTTTTTTAACTAAAGTAATCACGTCTTAATTGCAACAGAATGTTATACATACATAAAACTACCAAAATGATGCACTAACCAACCAATTTTGCCTGAAATATTGTGCTACATGGAAGATGCAAACATAAAATATCCTTAAATTCCAAAAACAATACAAATTCATCATATATCAACTGATCATTACTAAGTATACATCATACAATATAATAACTTAAATAAATCCAGATTGTTCAGATACTCTTGCTATTGGGTATCCAACCGATACTCGCTATACAAAAAGTCGAGATAAGACTACCCAAATAGCCTACATACGCTTGATAATAAAACTTTTGGAACATGGTAAGACCAATATATCTTTTTCAAATCTAGATAATGCGGTTTGGGGAATAGAGAATCTCGTAACAAAGCTGCTACATCAATTCAAAACACGAACACAAACATCAACTCACCAACTGCCAGACTAATAAACCATACTATTCCTATGGATTTTACATACATAGGAAATAATTAGATGAAACGCAAAACGTAGCCTAAATTCAATATTAGGCTTGTATCAAACAGGGTCTATAGCACACTAAGGCTGCAAATCAAGTTATAAAATATATTACTACACTATTCCTATAAACAACATATAATGATAAACAAACAAAACATACAAAATATCCCAATCCAACTGCTAAGAAAACCAACCTCTCAATGAGTCAATTATACCCCAACTAGATGAGAATACAAACATATATGTACAGAAGAATATATAGAATTGTAAACCAGACATAAATATCTGAAAATATATACTCTAATGATATTATATACACTTAGTCATGGAGAAATACAATTCAAATAACAGATAAGAGTATCCTCACCTAATCTTCCAAAGCGTATCCAACGGTTTTAACATTGTATACTGCATGTAAATTATTATGTAACTGTTAGATATATTATCAATAAAAATTATCATATAAATGTATGTTATTATTACCCCTAAACATTTAGAGGACTAGCATTGTAAATGCATTTATGCAACATGACATGCAATGAAAATTACAATATAGTATGCCTAGCATTGTAATGCAAATACCAAAGGTAACATATGTAAACGTTCAATTTATACAACATTAATATATAAAAACCTAATCATATATATAACCTATTAACATACCTTATGAATAATCCAAAAGCTGTCCGTCCGTCAGAATGAGTCACCCGTTAACCGCCTGCCTGACTCAGGCCGTCCGTGAAAATATGTGGCGCAAACTCCCTAGACTGGAAAGTAACTCTATATATCCCTATCTTATTACTTTGCATTTGCGTATTTGGCCACCTTCACACTACTCACGAGGGTACTGAGTCTCAAGGTTTAGAGTCGTTAGAAGCAAAGGCGCAGTTGGCGGTTTAGACAGTTGCTGTTTGCGGAAGATTTTACACTGGTGGAAGATTTGGATTAAAAATTATGTAAACTGGTGTCAGTGTTTGCCAGAGTGTGTGAGGAGGAAGCTGAAAGTTAATGATGGTAACAGTAAAGTAATGAGATGTGCAATGAATTAATGGAGAGTTGTTGGAGGAAGTTCAGTGTTTCAAGTATCTGGCCACCCCTGGAGAAGACTGGACTAGTGGAACTAAAGTGAAACATTGAGTGAAGGGAAGGTGGTGAGTGTTGGATGAACTGGAGAGTGCAATGAGCTGTATGACATTGTGTTTGGTATGGTCGCAATTAACAGGTTGTGTGAGGGAGTAGAGATCATAACAGTGCTCTACTAGGCTGAGACGTGGTGGACAAGAGCAAGAGCAAGAAAAAGTTGAATGTTTGCATTTCATGACCCGAGTGACGCTAAAGGATAGGATCAATAATGACATTGTTTAAATTAGATTTGAGAAAGTAAGGAAGTTGGAGCATAAAGTAAAGTCACGTGTGCTGAAGTGTCTTGGATGGATAATACGTGGTTGGTCAGATGAGTGACAAAAGCGGAGATGAGTGGATGCAGGCCTCACGGAAGACCAAAGTCTAAGTGGATGATAAGCGTGAAGCTGCCTTGAGGAGGTGAGACATGAGAATAGAGCTAGCATAAAAACTTGCAATGGATTTTTGTGAGCAACTCTCAAGCCTTTTCCTGCTCCTGACGTCTTGTTGAAAACTGGATTAGGCACCAGTGGGGAGGCTCAGAAATGATGAGGCATACCCTTGAAGCCAAAGGCTTGGTATGTGTCGGTGCATGAGTAGTGTGAGGTGCAACTTGCCATCCGCCATCCCCCATCCCCCGTTTTTGGGGAATCTGCCATGTGTCCGTCTCATTGTATTCATTAACTGCTATCATAGTACCTGTCGTTGAATTAAACATTATTGTGGTCATAACTATTGTTTACAGATAAGGGCACAGTTCTGTAGACATGGAGGCATTTTCACCTGTTATTATTCACCCTATGCTTCTGTTGGTGTAGACACTGCCGGCAATGCGCTGCAGCCCGACCACGAAGTGTTGCTGGAGAAGAGAAAGTTTGCTACAGAGGTCGATCTGGAGACCATCGTCGCCCTCTGCCATGTAAGTGTCCAGATTGGCTGGGTGATGATGAGCTGTACTGTATCCATCAAAATTCACCACATTGTTGCCAGCACGCTAAAAAGCCCTGACACTCTTGATCTTAACAAAAACCACCACCTACACCTTGTTCAGTATTAACTACTTGCATATGAAAGGTTCTAACTGATAGGAGGAACCGTACCAGTTACTGTGTGTCAAGCTTAGTCCATAATAGTTGGAGTATCATCCGTTGTTTTGAGATCAGATAGTTAGACTACATACCTATTGACGTGAAACAGGGGTTATAATATTATGAATTTTACAAGTAAATTGTTATTTTTTCAGTTACAACTAAATATTTATAAATGCATTTCACATTTATGCTTGTTCATGTGCTGTCAAACTATATATCTCTAGAGAGTGTGTCTCTTTCATCTGGGTGTTATAGTCTTCCGTTTTTACCGTTTGTTTATTTATATTCCCATTTTTGGTAATTCTATGTTATTTAATCTGTTGATCTTGGTCTTTTCATCTAACAAGATTTATCACCTGTCAACAAACCCTTGTTTATTTTTCTCTATTTGAGAAACCTTTTATGTGTATTTTCCCACCATCCTTGTTAACATTTTCCATCAGTAACTCAACTGCCTGACTCAGTGAAGTGAGGACGTCTCTCAATTAGCTCCCGAATTGGCTTGAAAGATCAGCAATCAAAAGCTGTGACAAATTGAAACCTAATTAGAAAATTCTAAGTACTTCCTGCCAAACAGAGCGTGTGCCTGACCCCTGACCCAAGTAAAACTACCTGCTACCTACACAGCAAGTGCATTGGAACTAATGGCTTGGCTCCAAGAAGGGAAGGGACAGGAAGTGACATAATTGAAAATCAAATTGAATTTTCATTGGTGTTGTGCAAATTGTAAAAAGTAATATCTGTGGAAGTAATAGGCTGTAAATGGAAATATTCTGTGATATTGGAAATAGTTGAAGATTTTTTTAATAGTACACATTTATCTGAATTAGGTCAAAACTTCCACTACCTTCATAACAAAATGGCTAATGATTTGTGCCCGGCCGGCTTCAAAGATCCCAATTTAGCTCGAGGTCTTGAAGGAAATAATCTGAAAATGTGTGAAATATGCCAAACATATTTTTTTCATCTGTCATGTGTTGCTAGAGGTGTTAGTGATCCAAAAAAACAAAGCTTTTCTATTCCATTGCCCTTATGGCAAAGGCTGCAACTTTGAAGAAAATTAAGATTCTCACTGTGCGAAAGTAAAGAAGGCATCATGGAAGTCTAACGCATGCAAAGGACAGGAAAATGTTGATATTGTTTGTGCAGAATGTGATGAATGTTTCTGCAAATCTTGTTCAAAAGTGTCTGATTCTGGACTGATGTGCTACAGGATGCTGAGGAAATCATTTAAATGGGGTTGTAGCAGGTGTGTGACCTGTTTCAATGTTAAAAACAAAACGGCTGGGAAAAAATGACCAAACCACTAGTGAGCAGAGTACTGCCAAATCTGCTGATGATCACTGTACCTCACTGTCAACTGGCAGTCAGGGTACAGAAATGTCTGCTAGTGACCAGAACAGTGATATGGTCAGTGACATTGGTGTAGATACAGATGAAACTGGTATGATAAATTCTAGTGAAAATAGCGATAGGGAAAATGAGTGATACTGGAGAGCAAATAGAAGATAATTTACCAAAAGTGATGAAACTCAAAACTCAGCAGATTCTATTTGAAGAGCAAATGCAGGTATTGAGTGTTAGGAAAAGACTGTGGCTTCACCCACCCAGCTTGTGAGCCTGGGTCAACTAAAAACTGTAATAGTGATCAAGAATATGAACGTGGCCCAGGAGGGCAAAAATAAATACTACTACCCACAGTGAAAAGCCTGAAACACTGCACATTTTATTTAAAAAACTGAAAGTGTGGAGTGTCAGGGAATGGATGTGGCTTTACCCACCCAAAGCATTGCAGTAAGATCATTATATTGGGAAGGTATGGTTGCAAAAGTGATGAACTCTAAGAAATTCCATTCAAGGGTATGTAATGACTCATATCGTCATATGCAATGCACAAGAAAAAAGTGTGAGTGGCTGCATATTAGGAAAACAAGAAGAACACTGGAGCCCCAACCAGATAAAACTACTGCAGCCAGCAGACAAGGAAATGCCAATCAGAGCAACCCACAGCAACACCCAAACATTAACCACGTTGGCCAAAGAGGTTGGTCAAACAACAGCCTCGTTATTACACAACACGCGCTTCCAAAACCGTGCCCAACGAGTTTCTCTCGCGTTGTCAACGGGAGGTCACCCTCATTACAGTGACCAGTAGAGACCCACCTGTGATATCGATGCCCTCTTGGTGATGCCCATGTGATTCCATCTGTAGCAGTATATGACCATCCCCACTGCAATGCTGACCAGTTACAGATGAAAAATTCTTTTTTAGAGTCTTTGGAGAGTCTCATACTTAGCTCTTGCAAACCAAAATTTCCACTGGTGAGAGAGCTGCCAACACTGAGTCAATAGAGGAGACATTCTCTCGAAGAACATTCAACCAAAATGAATTGAATATGTGTCACCTCTAAAGTTTACAAGGCCTCCATAACACCAGCCAATATGGCAAAATAAAGTTGACCCAAGATATTCTATACGATAGTGATTCACTCTTAATTGGCTCGACTGAGATACACCTAAATAAAAATGTTAAATCAGCTGAGCTCTATATTAAAAATTACACTTTTTTCAGAAGTGACCACACAAATAGGAAATGTGGGTGTGCTGGAGTCTATGTGGAAGAGTGTCTTGGAAGCTGCAAAGAGTTGAAGTTTACCAATGGTTACTGCGAGTGTCTGCTGTTGAAGTTGAAAAGTGAAAAACCATAATAATAATAGTGTATAGACCACCAAACTGTGAGTTGTACATATTGAAGATGCGCTCAGAATCTTACAGACGTACATGTCGAACATTGATAAGATTGAATTTAAAATCTTTCTTTGTGGTGACTTCAATTTTCCATTTATCAAATCTCACCTTTGTATCTCACCTTTGCAGCCCCCCACAGCCCCAACAGCCCTGCCAACAGAGCAAGCAGGCATGGGAGGCAGTACACCTCAGCGCGCCAGCAATCAAAATGAACAGCACGGTACAGACGCTGGTCGGAATGCGCTCAATAGGTCCAAAGAAAACAAAACAATGAAGACAGTCAACAACTGTACACAACAGTCAGCAACACAAACAAAGTCACAATATCACATCAAATTGAATCTAGCAAAACTCATACAACACTGCCCCCAATTCCTCCGCCAGGGCCCTCTTGAAGCTGCGAAGTGAATCACACTGCACCACATCAGCGGGCAGCCGGTTCCAAATCTGCACACAGCGAGAATAAATGAATCTCCGTTTATAGTCCGTCTGACAGCAAGGAACCACCAGCTTGAAAGAATGCCCACATGTGCCAACATTCGGAGCTCTCTCAAACAGAGCAGACAAACCTGAATCAACAGAACTAGGAAAAATCTTCCAACATTTCACAAGATCAGAACGCAATAACCTCCCCCTCACAGAAAACAACTGCATTGCTTTGAGCCGCTCACCATAGTCCACTCCACCCCGCCCATCAATCTCCCTGGTCCACCTCCTCTGCACAGACTCCAACAGTCTCAGATCCCCCAAATATCCCACATTCCACACACATGAGCAGTAGTCCAAGATGGGTCTTATAGGAGTAATAAACAAAGAGACCATGAAAACAGAACTTCTATTGACAGTGAAGTGGAGCAGAGTGGAAGCCTTTCTTACAACACTCCTCACATGGAGATGGAACCGCAGCCTTGAGTCAACAAGCACTAACAAGGTCCTGAAGGAATCGACAAGCTTAAGTACCACACCATTCAAATAACAAGCAGTTCTATCATCAATCTGCTCCAATTCATGATGGCCTCTGTAAAAACGCATAAAGACACTTGTCAATGTTCAAAGAAAGATTCCATGACAACGACACTGACTGCACCAAATGCAGATCCCTCTGCAAGGAAGACACACCCAGGCGAACTGCTTGTACATCGCGGGGGAAACTCAAATAAAGTTTGAAGTTGTCAGCAAAGGCCTTCCACTCACAAGCCACACCTGCTGCAACATGATTGACATATAGCAGGAACAAGAGCGGACCCAGCACAGAACCCTGAGGCACACCACTTGTCACCTCCCAGAAGTCACTGACAATTCCCCCCACAGAAACACTCATTCGCCTCCCTATCAGAAAATTATGAATCCAATCTAACAGTCCATCCGGAATACCCACACAAATCAGTTTGTCCAACAAAACCGAATGACTGACCACATTGAATGCTTTAGAAAAATCCAGAAAGACCACATCAACAACCATTCTTTCATCAACCCGATCAGCAACCTCACCATAAGTAAGCAAAAGTTGGTCTTCAGTGCTCCTTCCCACCCTGGAACCAAATTGACCCGCAGACAAAATGCCAGAATCTTCCAGATAAGACACCAACTGGGACACAATAACCCGACCCAGTACCTTACAGCAAACCGAAGTAAGACTCACAGGTCGGTAATTGAGAGGGCTTATTCTTGAACCAGACTTGAATATAGGAACAACACAAGATTCCTTCCAGGCCTACGGTAAAACTCCCAGGTCCAATGATATTGCGAAAATCAGAGACAAGGGCAATGACAGCTGCCAAGAACATGACTTCAAAACACCAGGGTGAATGCCATCAGGTCCAGGGGCAGAAGTTGAGTCTAAACCACCCAGAACCTGGGAAACTAACAGTCTAGTCACACAAATCGCATTACATTTTCCAGGATAAAACTGATGTGGGGAAGGGCCGGCAGGATCAGCATCCACAAAAACAGATGAAAAATAGTCTACCAACAGCTGACTCATGTCTCTCTGACCAGCAACAACCTCACCAGATGGAAGTTTCAGAGGACCAACAGAAGGACAGCTTGTTTTTCTTCCTCTGATATAGGAGTGAAACATCTTGGGAGTAACAGAGAAGCTGTCTGCTAATTTTTTCTTTTACTGATACTGGCTGTAGCATGAAAAATTTATGTACTCAAAATTAAGCCCACTAAATCTCTGCAAGGATGCCAACACCTCCTCGTGCTGTCCAAGCTCCCCCCTCAAAAGCTTATACTGCGCCCAAGCCCTAGATCTACTGGTCATCAGCTCCCTAGGAGGGCCCCGCAACCAGCTTGGTTATTAAGCAGAGTCTCGAGTGGGAACAAACTTGTCCACAAGTGAATGGACAATTGTCTGAAACAAACTATAATTCTCCTCCACAGTGCCATACAGAAACTCGTAATGCCAGTCAACACACTCTAAAACCTCTTTCATACTTCTGTAATCACCACGAGACCACATAACTGTTTTCAAACCAGGATCCCCTGCAACATCATTCATCTGAAAGATATACTCCACCAAGACAAGGGCATTTTGGCACCCTGGAAGAGGAGGCAAAGCCGCCACAGATGACACCCGATCCTCCTCCGTAGTCAACACTAGATCAAGAATGCTACCCGAATCAACAAAAGTACTTTCCCTCACCCACTGAGTGAGTCCAAGAAGAACAAAATCAATCAAGAAACTGGGAATCAACGGGAGAGATATAATTATTATAAACGTCTGCAGACCAATTTAATGAGGGCAAGTTAGAATCTCCAAGAACAACAACCTCTCTGCCAACACAAAACTCCATCAAGAACTCAATTAGTTCAGCATTCTCCTCAGCTGAGTAGGAAGGAACATCACCAGAACCAGAACATCATAATCAAGAAGGGAAAAAGCAGCAACATTGGGTAAAGTCATCTCAATTGGCACAAACTTCAAATTGTTAGCAACATACGAACAGACTTCATGCTTCTTCACTTCCCCCACCACATCCCCTCTCACCAGCTGAAACCCTGGCAAATCAACAAAGGATGAGGACACCAAAGAAGTCAACCACGACTCGCACACGTCCACCAACTGCATATCCCATCGCTGCACCATATGGCCAACAAAAGGGACCTTATTCATCAGAGAATTCAAATTGGCACAGTACAACCTCAGGCAGGAGAAATCCATCTGCAAAGACCGACTTGCTAGTTTAAAGCACTGCCTTCGCGGCCACCCGGGATGCCATGGGTACCAGTCAGAGCTCCACAACCACCACCACCACCAGAGCCACGACCGCCCCC
>SDVV010035209.1:0-11088 GCA_016164225.1 Gammarus roeselii
ACATATATATTTACATATATATATAAAATATAAATAATAAATATTAAATCTCAAAACGCGCTCGCTTTGCGGAACAAATGAAACCTGCAAAACTTGTGGAACTAGCACAATTGACGAAACTAAACGCTGAAACCGAGGCGGAAACATCCTACTTATGAATATATTTTTCAGCACGAGTAGAATCGAGTTCATACATGGACGTATATACAGTCGCCCACCCACCCCTCTTTCTGGATAGCGCTATCTTATAGGAAGCCTCTTGATCCTAGAACGTGAGGCCTGAACGATTCAGGCATTCCAGAATTGATATCTGAATGGTGATGTGGGCTCATTCTCTCAGGAACATTTTATTTGCTATGTGGAAATATTTTGTTAGGTAGATTTTAGATTTAAATAACTTCGCTAACGTTCATGTATATTCTTTCAGATGCTATTTCTGATCTGACATTTAATGAACTTTTATTAACTTTACAATCATCCGTAAGATGAAATCATGTTACCGCAAACAAGTAACGTTCTTTATGCCGTATGCGGGAAGTACGTACGACATGATACAATATTGGTATTATGAATGATACCAGCAAATTCTGTTCTGGATTTGCGTTGAAACTGACAATTCATAAAACGCTCATTCGAATACAAAACACTAGAATAATTTGGTATTTACGTGATATTATTTACAAAACATAATTGATCTTTGGAGAAAAATCAGCTTCCCCTTTTAAAGTTGGTCGGCTCATGTAATAACCCGTCCTCAGCGAGCGTTAGCTTAACTTTCTCTGAAGCCACTCGCTCCATGTAAATATATCACTACTGTGCATGCAACGTGAACTAGTGCTCATTGTTTCAACCCTATAGGGAGGTAGAAGTTAACATATTTATATCCACAGTTATCTTCACTTATTAAATACATACCCGTAAAAAAGACATTGATTCACAACTGTTTTGATCTCTGGTAAAGAAGAGAAAAGCCGCAAATGAAGCACCAAAGTCAACTCGGCCAATTCATTGAAGGCCTTCTAATAAATCGCTGCGATGTGTTCTGACATGACCGTCCTTAGAACCCAGAAGAGTACATTTGTAAGTCTTCAAGCTACAGAGATGAACGTTTTAATCAGTATTAACGCTCTGCATGCCGTAAATAATGAGTCTCTGTTAGCATTTATTCAATGATATTGGAAATTGGAAGATTGTATCGATGTTTTACTGTTTGCCATTCAATTCGTAGGAGTATTTCTGGTTCTTGATCAATGGTCCGTGATTCAGTTAAAAATAAACACATGAGAATTTCAGCGCAATGAGAGAGTTGCTGTTCTTTCAATGCTATTAATTAGCTAAGAGAGTTCATGTGATTGAGGTCGATTGAAGATGTTGATATATGCTATAGTAAAGCCGGGTTTCGCAGCAACATGGTACAGATTTAGCAGATAGCACATCGCACAAATAAATATTTTGATTAAGATCACCGGATAATAAAATGTTGAAACACTGACGTGGAACCTGTAACGACCACTTAATAGGCCAATAAGGATGGTTATTTTCATTATTTCTAATATATACGCTAAAAAGTATATGAGTCACAAATAAAAATAGTCCATTTGCCCCTTGACGTATTTCCCATTCATGTTTAAACAGACTTATTTCACAGTATTTTTTTAAGATAGCTGTAATTATTTGATTCTTCTCAAACATCACGAACGTTACATCAGTTTACGGACTTGATTATCAATTAAATATTCATCCAGATCATACCAAATAAATAAATAAATTGTCTTATAGTTAGCGTATCCTTCACCGCACATCGAGATGCGCTTTAGAACATTGTCCTTACAGTGTTTTGAGCGGTGCTCATGCTGTCATGCAAGTCCTGTAGTCGAAACTATGGAATACGGCAACATCGTCTTGCTCTTCTTGCGAGACTAAGACATACTAGTACTGTTGTAACCGTTATCCATGTGGACTATAACGTAACAGCCCATACAGCCACCATGTTCCGGCCGTCGGTGCAAACAAACTGTCTGTGCAGGCAGCTCTTTATTATAACAACAAATCTAACGCATGGACTGTGAGATTTATTGTTAGCGACATTTAATTTTGACAAGAGAAGCTAAAAAACATGGAAGCTCCAGCACTTACACGACATTTATAATACCGCGAGATTTACCTGGCCGTTTTTTTTCTCTCTGAAACGCACTTAACAATGGTTCGTGTAGTTAAACATAATATCCATTTTAAATAATATGATCATAGATACAGCAACGTTGACGAGTTAAAACTTTCTGGTTCATATATACGCAACCTGAAGGAGTAGCTCGTAATTACACCTACCTTCCTACACCATTCGTATACCAACAGCGAGACGAGGTAACCTGACTGCTCCTCAGCCCCACTATTATTGCTACTAATCATTTTCTCATTAGGGCGAGGAAGTTTTGGCTTCTCACTAACAATCAATCAATTGGGACCCTTGGCAAGTTGAAATTACCTGGGAACCGTAGCCTCAATTGGAAGAACTTTCGCGGCGGCCTCAATGGGTGAAGAGGACATGGGCCGACTAGCCGTTAGAGGAGGCCAATGGAGGCCTTGATGACAATTAAAGGGTATGTATGCTTCTGTGGGGCTTGAATTCAATGTGAGCCTCAACGAGACAAGATGCTGATACCGCTCTTGAAAGTACAAGTTAGAACAAATATTTACCCACGATGTGTAGAAACTATTATCATGTTGATAAGACTAGTAAGGCCCTTTCAAAATGATATTAGTATAGCGTAAATATCAATCCGATATCTGCCGCCATCGATCATTTTACTCGTCCTGAAAAAAGATCGATTTAATCCATACCATCAGCATAACTCCACAGCCCCAACAAGGCACTACATTTCCTTGTCTTCATCATCAGTATTCCTATTGCGCGCATGGATTACCTTTATAGCCACGTCAACCATTCACGTCTTCGATTACCTTCACTGATCAGACCGTATTTTACCATACTTGACTGATGGGGAATAGTTCAATAAAATAGCGCATGAACCAACAGCAACAGGCAGAGGTCGAGACCATGGGATCTGAAATGCGAGTCAATAGACGTTAGAAAGGAGGACGCAGGCTAGATGATCAATCTTAGTAAACCTCCAGTTTAACATGGAACTGAGAAAGGAAAAATCACTGAAAGTCACAGAAAATCAAGATTTTCTCCTCGAAAAACTAACGTATTTCATAAATTTGATGCGCTGGCTGACGTTGATATTCGAAAATTTGACACTGAAACCCTTCTTCAAACGCAATTAGCCTTTGAACAAACATATGCATTATATTGGTGGTGAAATGATGCGAAGTACTTGACTTTGTCCCAGTCTGCTTATCATGCAATAGCTCGTTCCGTAAAACTCTCCCAGGTTATGTTCCGGCGAAACAATCTGATCATGTAAATACAACAAGAAATTTTTTTTTGTCGGCCAATAGCGACTTCTTTTTGAGATTAATGACATTTAGATTTTCTAAAATCACCTTCCCACATTGACGTACGTTATTTTCGGAAATGATTAATATTGTTCCGGTGATCATAAAATGTTGATAATAAATTAACGGGTCACAATAGCGTGGTGCGGAGCCACAATTACTGCTTCTCAGAAAACGACAGTTTACTCGTGTTTTCTTCTTCTCCGGACGCTGTACGCTACGAGGCAACGACTCCACGTGAATACGCAACTACAAACTAAGCATTCATGATATCTTTCACGGGTAACATGAACTGTCTTTTTCCAATTCGACGAATCTGTTGATTGATGTATGCTGGGGCTCCGGAAATAGCCACGGCGGTCTGATGCTCCCGGGGGGGGGGAGGGGGAGGATAATCCGGAAACTATCGTGTTCAAATAAGGTGAAATATGTAGGAGTTGAAGTAGTCCGGGGAACCATACTCTCGTCCCAGAATCTTTGAATTATATTGAACGTATTCAACATCGTTCACCCTTCCGAATTTATCGATCAATCTCCATTTAACTGTATTGTCAATACCTGCAAACTGCTTTTCGAATCAATTGCAGGTTTTAAGAAAATACAAGTTCTGAAGCCGAATTCAGAGAAGACACGACGAGTTTTTTTTGCCATTTTCTTATAGCGGATTTTGCCTCTCATTATGTCCGACAGTATTTATTTCACAGAATCGTTAGGAAAAAAAACTGTGGTACAAATCCGGGTCCAATTTATATGCCTCTTTCTCGGGAAACTTCTTTTTCTGGCAGCTGCAACAGATCAATGTTTGTATAACACAAGATTCCCTTTAAATTGTTCAACCATACAATTGTGTTCCAGAATTATGTGCACTATAAACAAAATACCAACAGTATTTTGGAACCAAATGTTAAACCACTCAATATTGAATTGGAACAATCCGCAGCGTAAAATCCAACTGAATGTATCTGTGAAAATTTTAATACTCACTTGCTTTCCAGATGTGATAACTTTTATTACTGTTAGTCGACCGACGCCTAATCTATAAAGAAACAGCAAAGCATTTTCTTAATACTGCCACATGGTTAAGACTGCTCACCGCACCAGTGGACTGCTTACCGCACCAGTGGACTGCACGAACTAAAGACAAAAGAGGTCGAAATTCACATAAACGCCATCGACAGCCTGATCATCACATCAGTAATTGGTTTATGAAGCATCACCCTGGTATCATCAACACCGGTGCTGGAGTGCCCAGTGATGAGGGTGTGTATGTATGTTCGTGTGTATGAAATAGGACTATTAATCTGACGTCACAAAGAGATTACCATGAGCAACAAAGTAGTGTACTTTAGAAACAACCCTATAATAAACATTATGTGATTTGTATATCACTGGGCGTGATGTGGGAATCATAGATTTAATATACATTTGGCATGGATTTGTTTTATAGTTATACGTTCATTATTTAACAGGGAACCAATTCGGTTTTTAACTACTTGTTTAACTACTCCATAGGATGCGAAGAATGTTTGAAAAATATTGTCACGGCATTTAACAGCAACACGCGGCAACTGCTTGTTCCAGGTCAGGCCTAAAGTTGAACTTCGGCACCACATTCTATTTTGATTTAACAAATGATGTGATGATCAGGAATTTCAAGAAATCTCTCCCGACCCTTTTCGTGGTCCCTGGTGTAGTAGCGGCATTTGAGTCCGGATCTTAGGAGGAATGATCAAAAGGATCACAGCCTGCACGGTCGGTCAGGAACAAATGAATTAAACTCAACAAAACTTGTGGAAGCGGATTATAGCGACCGGCTTTTCTGATATTATAAAAAACATATAATAATTATGGAGTTTTGAACCATATATTCCACGATAGATGCACATTTTTTAACACGCGTCACAAAAGGCCGTCATTACAAAAACAGGGTGGTACTAAAACAAGAAACCATAACTGGCACAACGGGCTATCATTAACACAACAGGCTGGCACTAAAACAAGAAGCCGTAACTGGCACAACGGGCTTTTATTAACACAACAGGCTGGTACTAAAACAAGAAGCCGTAACTGGCACAACGGGCTTTCATTAACACAACAGGCTGGTACTAAAACAAGAAGCCGTAACTGGCACAACGGGCTTTCATTAACACAACAGGCTGGTACTAAAACAAGAAGCCGTAACTGGCACAACGGGCTTTCATTAACACAACAGGCTGGTACAAAACAAGAAACCGTAACTGGCACAACGGGCTTTCATTAACACAACAGGCTGGTATTATGACAATAAGATGTAACTGGTACAACGGTCATTCAGTAACACAATGTCGTCATTAACCGACGAAGTCGTCATTAACAGAAAAGGCCGTCAATGACACATAAACAGTTATTAACACAATAGGCTTTATTATCACAGCATGAGATCATAGAACAACAGGCCGTCATTAACATAACCAACCGTCAATACACAAAAGGCATTCATAATTAAAACAAACCGTCATCAAACCAAAAGCCGTCGGTAAAAATAAATCGTTTTTGTGGTCAGATTTTCACCGAGTCCAGTCGTAAATGGGAAATTGACTTTTCTACTCAATTAATTACTGAAAGTGAAATCATAATCAGAATCGCGCGTAGCTTATCA
Organism: Gammarus roeselii; assembly: GCA_016164225.1. Taxonomy (NCBI): domain Eukaryota; kingdom Metazoa; phylum Arthropoda; class Malacostraca; order Amphipoda; family Gammaridae; genus Gammarus; species Gammarus roeselii. The sequence continues at coordinate 6,098 of SDVV010035209.1, forward strand.
TATCAGCTCAATTTACTCGGTCGCCTTAGAAAGCTGTGTTCAGGCAGCGTGTCGCATAGCTATACGTGTCTTTTCTTTGCCACATTCTTGAGCCGTCTTTTTGGGGTCACCGAATCAAACCGTCCGCTTCCCGTTTTAAGGGAAAATGTGTTATGTATATTCTGTAACACTACAGTCATTGAGATCATCATGTAGGCCTACCAAAATACTTGTAATATCGAGCAAACCTTTTGGCTTAATCGACGTGGAAGAATATATTCAGCATCACATGACAATCATCCAAGCCCGTTCATACAACAATACCTTCATCATGAAGAGATCAGCATACAATTTATGCTACTGCTCGTGCATCACTTTTGACTTTGCGCCATGCACCCCTCCTTATAACTAAACATTTATATTTGGCCTTCGGCTCGACGCCACTCAAGAGTTTGATTGATCTCGGACCCGACTTCGACTTGGGTGCTCTCAGGAGAGGATGCTTGAATTCGTTGGATTTGGCCCGTCAATTCAGTTAGAACGGGGAATGACGTGTGGCAAGGACTGCCGGTTTCGTGGACCTATAATGAAACGAAGGTGTTGTTGCCTGAGATACCATAGGACAAATGGCTTCAACACAATTCGACATTACCTAGACCATGGATGATGTTATCATTGAGGGTCATAAAATGTAGTGCTCCGAGTATCACCAGACAATCAAGATGAACGTTACCATGACTCCATGTTTTAACTTTTATAAATTATGATATTGGACCCTGTAATATTAGGTTCCTACGCATTCTGATTATAAAAATAATTTGAATGTAATAATCGAAAGTTTCACGTTATACGGCAAAGAATAATATATTGCACGAATGCACAATTAGCCTTCAGAGATGAAAAGTCATGGGTTGTGCGTGTATCGTTTATGGCAGGTAGCTTTTATTTAACTGTGTTTATTATTTTGTTTATTGAAACTCTGTTGAATGAAACTATTGCCAGTTAATGTTTTACTGAACCTGAAATGATGCAAAATATCGTACCAGTTTCTATCGTGTTTCGCAGTGACGTTAAACCAAACATATTATATTAATATACCTTATGTGACCCGAACAAAGGACAATATTGCAATATTTAACATATAAACAATTGTGGTATGTCATATGGCGTTTAGTTCTAAATTGTCGTGATCATTATCACATTAGTGGAATATCAACGACTAACTGAATCAGTGCAATGGCAAGATTTGTTGCTTATTGGTTATCAGAATTTTCTATCCATCATGGAAGAAATCTTTATACAAACATATCGAAGATCACAACATAATTGAGAAAACTCGGTTGGTAAATCCTCTTGTGATGGCAATGCACGCTCACTCTTTCTGGATGCATAGCTTCTTTAAAAGATCTGATTTTTTTCCAAAGTTCTATACGGGTGATCGAAATTGATAAATTATAATTGGAAAGTTCAGCATTATTTTGATTTCATTATTTCAGAATTATTTTCTGAATTGAGTAGATTTCGCACTGTAGCGTATTTGCAGTTCACAATGCGCTCAAATGTCGTTGATTGTTAATAACGATGTTTTCAACCTGTCTAAAAAGTAATAGAATGTGTCTCACTTGCATTTTCTCTACGCTGGTATACCATATCAGCATTAAACTATGAAGCAGCACTAACTCCACCCTACCCTGAACGCTGGTATACCATATCAGCATCAAACGAAGAAGCAGCACGAGCTCCACCCCACCCTCGCTCATCCCACTCACAGCTTCACCTGCTGCAAGAAACATCCATTGATTTGACTGAAGTTCGTGGACTACATCGAGAACTACATCATGATCTATTGTAGTTCAGACACATGGTTGGATAGATGATGTGAGATTGGTGAAATAGGTAATGAAACGGAGGTTAGTGGTCGTGGGACAAGATGAAGACTGAGTTAGGGTGGATAAATTTCGTGAAGCAGGTCTTATGGAGGAAAGACATCACTGCGGAGTTAGTGTGAGTGTTCAATGGAGGCATGCAAGATGAATGAATATGAATGGACGAGTCCTGATGCAACCCTGAGGAGCTTCCAGCCCTTAAGCGTCATAAAGAGAAACCAGATGTTTGTGAGCGGGGAAGAGAAGGGTACATATGACAAAGCAAAAGTAAGCCAGTGAAAGCTGTGTGGCCCCGCTGCTGACACAGATTGATAACTTTACACCCAACACAATGAGTGTATTTCGTGCTACTGGCCGGATCCTTTAGCGCTAACAGGCTAAGTTTTGGTATATGTTTGAGTGAATGAGAGACGTATAAGGTTCCAGTTGGCTCAGGTGCTGAGTCGGACTTATCTAACACCATAATCAATCGTGAAATAGACATTGAAATAATTGCCGCAAGCAGAATCCAGAACTATTTGGGTCGTGAAGGACATTTCATCTTACGTAATGCGTTGGTGATACGTCTTTTCATTGGCGGGCTGCCGTACAGATAGGATGAATGATGATCGAGCCATATTTTCCTTGTTATCGTTATTAATGAGCACACATCAGAGCTGAATAGTCCGTTGCTAGTGAAGGCAGTTGATACGCTGTGCCGGGCTAGGAACAGTTTGAAGGTGTAATCGAATGCTTGTGCATTCCGGGCTTTTGTATTACATGTAATCTCTTCGATAAAAGGGGATTCGTAAAAAAGTTCCAGTTCACCATTGATTGCAATTTATAAAAGGTTTTCTCGATAGAACAACGGTTACTTGTTTGAATAGCTCTATTAGGCCTGGTCATTGGATTTGCTATGGGATGGTCAGATGAGTGTTGCATGATATTATTAGCAAGTAGATCTTATGTTATACAGATCAATATACGCTATCCCCTATAGACTTAAACCGATCATTAAAATGTAGTGGAAAGCTCATAGCTTTTGTCATCGGAGATAAAAACATTTCCTTCCTTATTTGACCGTCCCATCGCAATGGTGAAAATTGTCTGTGACTTCCATCGTTATAAAGTATATCACCTAAGAATGCAATATAAATGTGCAGCACAAAAGTAGATAAAACGGGATTTACCTTTGAGCAGATGGATCCTCCGTTCCATATAACCAGTCTTATCTGATTTTTCCTCTACATCCCTTTCCAGACCGAGTTTTGTCCAGTTCACTCCATGCCGGAAGCTCATTTCTGTCATCGCTCGACTCGGAACAGATTTATTGCTGAGGGAAGCTCTAAATTTCTTGTGATGTTAATTCGAGGGTTTGCTAGGAGCAAAATAGAATCCCTGATATATGGTAGATTTGGGCCGTTTATCTGCTCAAGAAAGCAGCTTCAAAACACGCGCCCGTCCCGTAATGACCTACGGAAATGGTTTCGGCAGGAGAGAAGAGCCAAACCAACCGCGTATAGGAATATCGGGGAACACTGGCAGTGCAAGTGATCCACAGCACCATTTACGGAGGAACATTGGCAGGGGACAGGAGAGGCACATCACGATTGGCAGAGTTCGAGTGATGCACATCACCATTTGCGGAATTATTGAAAGGTAGAAGCGTTAATGATCAATGTGGCATATTCATGAAAACCCTCATATCACACATGATTCCATTTATATGTCAGGTTCAGTCAAAGGAAACTGAAAATTGTTGTTCAGTAAGGGGCCATGAGCTAGTGTAACCGTCCGGCAGCGCCCGGTTGGCTGTGCTTGATCTGTCGGTTAAAGCTATTAATATCAACTCATCAATCTCATGACTCAAGCTTATTCTCACATAGACCCGTACCGAGGACAATGTAATTCGACATTCTGCGACAGCTCTGTACTGATCCATCTTACATAGATCACTGTTGTGCATCAATTGACCCATCAAATCTTTGCAAGAGGGATCAGGTAGGTGTTACCTTATATGTTGACCAAAACTATACTTACCAGTTACATTTTTTATTATTTTATATCACTATTTTGTCAGTAGCTAACAAATGCGGATATCATCGGAGATACCATCATAACATCTGACACTTTCTTCAAAATTGTATTGGTGTAATTGAAACATTCGTCGCAATGCCCGTGTACTTTTCTGTGACATTGCTTTATATGTTTTTGCAGTTCTTAACTCACTAAACGAACCTAGACATATAAAAAATGACCAACAAACTAGCACATACGGTCGGATATGCTTGTTTTTATGGAAAGGCCGCCCTTCCACCACGTATTTGCACTGCAAAGATTTGTAGAGCAGATTGACGGATAAAGTGAATTGGAAAACATCGGTATTATTTGTTTGGACGGTAGCCCAGCGTTCGCGCTAAATTTATTCCCGCACACGCGCACTATCGGAACTTCACTTCACCTCACTGTCATGGCCGGACACTGTCATAACCGCTAAAAATATTCATCCCACGTGCTTTCTACCTAACGATGATTCAGCCCACACGCATTTTCCACCACTTCAAAATCTGCCACTGTCATATCTGCCACTGTCATTTCACCAAAACAGGCGTACCAACCTAACAGTTATCACTTTAATTAAACTTCAATAAGAGAACGCTGAAAAACGGCATCACGTACCCTACAAAAATACGTATGTTTGCCCCGCGGGTTAGAAATACGTACCTTTGCCCCGCGGGTTAGAAACACGTACCCTAGGTTAGGTTAGGTTGTGCAGGAAAAGTTTCATTAAAGTGATAACCGGTAAAATGGTACGTCTGGAGGCTGATTCTGACTTGGGCTGAAACAGATTTTCGACAGAATGTCACTGGCAGATATGACAGTGGCTGGTGTGACTGAGGAACGCTATGAATGTTCGCTGTTGAAAAATACTATCGAAGGTAGGTAGGCGGAACAACTTGGGGCTGATAAGGCAGTTGGCGGAGATGATAAGGGTTGATCTGACGTTAGCTAGGTCATTTGGACGACCTACTCACGATTTGTTTCCGTAGTATTTGCATGGGGTATTCGAATCAAATAAATTTTCAAATGGGTGACACTATCAATCTATCCTCTATGGGTCCAGTTTAGTGTTGATGATCTAAAAAT
>SDVV010035210.1:0-11088 GCA_016164225.1 Gammarus roeselii
ATAACAAAATTGTAGAAGGTGAAAGATTATCCCATTCTTCACGAAACTTCACGAAACATTTGCTAGATCGTCCTTACTGGTTGCACCTATTATTTTATTCAGGAACAGGATGGGGAATATTGTTTACTATTATCTACACGCAGAAAAAACAAACGTGATTGTTTGAGCATTTATTTACGGTTTCGTTAATTTTAATAACATGGTTATGATCTCCGATTGTTGTTTGAGAGTGGATGACAAACCTCCATATTCGTTGCGTTGTAATTCCATCAAAAAACTATTCGAATGACTATTTCAAATAAAGAAAGAATTGTTGCAACAGGCATTTCTAACATAATTTTGATGAATGCTAATCGCATGGATTATTTATTCATAACCGATTTTTTTTTATTAGAACGTAAACAGATGAAGCATTAATCAAATCATAATATATATTTTTTTTAAACATTATACCATCAGGAAAATAAAATCTCCATGCGCAGTTTCGGCTCGCTGGCACAGCCTTTACACTGAAAGATCCGTAATGAATTTGAAGAAAAATCAGTGACCCATAAAGCGAGCGTCGAGCAATCCTTTCCCCAGAACGGAAAGCATTCAGCATTTGGATTTTATTTCCTTCAGATTGCGCTCTGTCGTGAATGTATTCGTGCATGGGGAGCTGTCAGGAAGCTGGGGTTGCAAGATGTAGTTGGGCATAGACAATTTACGAGCATAGAATTTTTAGCGTTGTTGATTTGTTTCGTTAAATTCATTCTCATTAACTGAATTCACATAGAACGATGTTCAACCCCGGTCAACGATGATCGACAGTTTTAGCCATCTTCGGATGTTGGCTAAATCAAGGCGGCGAAGATACTATGTAGGGTGGTCATTGACATTTAGTGATCCTGCTGTTGATACATTGAAGTAGAAACCAGAAATAGTTGTAGTAGCAATTCAATGCCGATGAAAAACAAATTCAAACAAAATCTCAGAATGTAGTCCTAGGATTGATCTGTTTTTAATTTCAAGATTTTTAACTTTATCCAACTAGGCTCATTGTCAGCGCTCGATAAAACAAGTACTCCTGTCTTCAATTTTTGGAAACTACGGAGGACAGGTATTGCTCAGAAATTCTGACAAACGCTTCATTTTGTACCTATCAGAATTAAGCTATGGAGCATTCCTGACCACACTAGGGGAGTCACACACTCAATCGTTCATTTCTTCACGGCGGTAATATCGCGACGAGCGAATTAATTACAGAGTATTCCTAACGCCTTTTGGTTAGTATTACCCATTCAAGAAAAAAATGGACACTCATCACAGAATCTCTCGAAAGAGTTCAAACGATCCACATACAAAGTCTGATCAAATGACAGCAACATCCCGCTCTAAAAGTGTCGCAGTAACAATCTTACGGGCACTAAATCGGCACTTTCATCAAGCAATATTGCGATGTGGTCGCCACAAGAAATGTTACTGGGAAAAGAAAAGGCAGCCAAGACAATGAACGACTTTTGGTAATGAAGTACGGTGGTTCATAGTAACATTATTTCGAAACACAAAATTTCATTTCCCGAGTTAGTGACGTGCAGAAAAAGAAGAAATGAAAGTGGAAGAATGGTACGGAATTGTAAATTGGAGGATGATAAGAGTTTGTGATCTACTTGATATTTCTACTCATGAACTGATCAAGAACTGATCGATTTCTACTCGAGAACTCAATAACTGATCTATTCAGCATAGTTACTTCCCACTAAAAAGTTACTGATTTGAAAGGGACCATGTGCTAAGGAAACTGTCCAGCCACCATCAGATATGTGCGATTGGTTAGTGGATTCGCATCCGATCAATGACGGTTCAACATGCACAAGTGTCCTGGCCGTCGTCACTTAGAGCAGTACTAACACCATTGGGAATTTTTGTGCAGCGACAATTAAATATTGATCCATATAAGTTTGATCACAGCTGGCAAAGGGTTGAAGAAAATACATTGATTGAGAAACTCTACTCAACTTCCAATTCACAAATTTTTCAGAAAGATTAGAAAATTAAAAATAACGAGAAAATGGGGCAACGGAAATCGCATTTCCTTTATTAGAATGCAACAGAGCATTTTTATATAAGTTAGGAGATACAAGAACTCTTCCACGAGAATTTATATCCTTGAGCTTTTGAACAATCATATTGAATTACTCTCGACTTCCAGTCTATCATGCTCTTCTCGTGAGCTTCCGAAGACTAATTTGGAAACTACATGCAGCGAACATACTGACTTCAGGAGCAACTCACCTCATTTCTACTTAAATGTCCGGAATATGAGAATTATGAATACCCATTTTAAAATGCGCACTTATTTCATTCTCTCAAAATGTATATTCTTCATTTTTTTATATCATTTTAATTTAAAATGTTCACCAATAGCTCAACTCAATGGTAACCATTTATGGTTAATATTCATATTGACTTTCCAGGATGAGTCAGTCATCTGTCTAACTTGTGCAGGTATACGACGCTTCGATGGCGATAATAGTAGAAGATATACTGATCGTCTCCGAGTCCTTGCATATCGTCTCCCGCCTATAAGCCTCGACCCAATGCTCTCTCAGTGAAACATGTGTTGCCTTTCATTGAATTGTCGTATTAGATATGTGAAGAAACCAGCTATTCCGAATTTTTTTTTGTATTCGTCATGGGTATATATTTGGCATGCGTTGCCTTTTTTCTCCGGGTGGCATGAAAACGTCGTTAATAATTTATATGCCTCGTTTGTCCCTCATTTCGTTTTTATTTCCAATTATCTGGGCGTCCAAAAAATAAAGAATCTGTATTTTATTATGATGAGGTTGACGAATTAGCAGAGGAAAAACTGGAATAACTTGTCGACCATCTCTTTTCTGTAGATAACCTGAAAATAACCTGATGGTTAAGCACTTTGAAAAATGCACATCAACTAAACATGTATCTACTACACCCAATTGCGAATTCGCAGTATACATTTATTAATATATTGGGTTCTCCATGATCGGCTGATAATGTTTGGAATGTAGCGTGATGGGAAACAAGTTTATGAGAGTTAAAAAAAATATATATTTTGAGGTCATCTGACCAACAACACTGCTTCATAAAAAAGTTCCTTAACTATACTTTGAATATATAGGTTGTTCCAGAACATATTAAAGCCAGTTAACTTATAATAGTGATATTTGGACCCAACAATTCCTAAGACAGGTATCCCGTTTGATTAACGAATTTGGTGTGTTATTTGAAAATGCACGATACAAGTTCAAGTTAACAACATATATATCAATTTTCAACAACAAATTCTGTGTACTATAATTGTTTATTTTGTTTCGGCCTAAAAATAAAATATCATTTTAACGTGTAGCGTCCCTTCACATGTGGAAACGAATGACATAGTAGTGCATTCCAACAACACATGCCAGTGCCCATTCATGTTGTTCCTCTTGTTGGTAGCAATATGATGCAATATGCCTCCTAGCTACGGAGATAACGAAAGGCATGGTGTTGCCTGTGACCAGCCAAACGAGTAATACCATCAAAAAGAACTCGGCTTCAATTCGTATGAATTTGGGGCATCCAAACCATGATTTGGATAAATCTGAGATTCCATAGATAAAAGCGGTCTTGTTGTGGATATCAATCGAGGTAGGTATAATATACCATTATTGTCCGTGCAGAACTTTTTGGGGAATGGTTCACCAGTTTTTATTAAACGTTTGAGTAATCAATTTGTCGTAATACAGTCTCAGATCAGAACCCATAAATTATATCTGAGAATTTATTCAAAACTTGTTTACACGCATGTGCAATTTGTTTTTCGAAATAAAGAGTAAACCTGAGTTCTCAAGGATGTCATGAGGAACATTATTGGACAATAGGAGTAATGAAACCTGTAATGGATGATATGAAATCTCGTATTGGAGGATGACTTATCGTCATCGGAATATAAACATGACTAAGCCGATTAACTCTAGTCGAGAACTCCCTCCTATCGGGGCAGATAAGAGATGGTGCCGATCACGAACACATATTATGAACAGCTGTCGAAGGAATTTTAATTGCGGTGACCGATCGTCCATTTCATCCTTCCGGAAGTGGTTACCTCTCGGTCGATCGAAGATATTCTCCGGTTTTGCCACGCACTTCGACTGTTTTGATGGAACCCTTTCGAATTAATCGTTTTCATGGTTTGTAATGACTGTGCGGGATGAAATTTTTTCAAATGTTCCATGTGTGCTTTTAATTACACGTCTGTCACACGAGTTAACGTTGTTCAACCATTTTACCTGATTTGTATTTTAATAATACATACTTCGATTTATAGGTAGGTACTTTAATGACGCAGCCGCACATATTATTACAAACAAAAAATACACGTAAGTTATTGAGGTTTTCATGTTTCGAGTTTGAGAAATACACATCGGTCCGAAGTTTTCTATGACTTCTGTGAAACAAATGTGTATTGAGACTTGTTGGTTCGTTTTCTTTCTATTTTTTTTTTCAGTGGAGAGAGATTAAAATTGTTCGGAATTTGTTAGTCGGCTGTAAACCAAACAAGCGGGTGAGCAGTGTGTTTCACGCGAGACAGTGAGTAGCAAAAGTTGTACAAGTCATCGAGGTTTCCCATCTTAGCGCGTAGTGCATTTTTTGTTCGGTCAAATAGGTCTAATATTAAATATAGCGGTAGTAAGTAGTGTGCTGAGAATCGCTGGCGACTTTGCAAATATTCTACCATTTTTTCATATCCTGAATATTTTATTTTACCAATAATGAATAATCCAACATTGTGGTGCAACTTTTTAGCCGATAATTGGATTATTAAGCCAGTAAAATTAGCTGAAAAGTTGGATGACTTTGAGGGAAATCTCATTAAAGGAAATATGATAGAGATGCGCTCAAAATACTGAAATTATGCATATTTTACAGGTCGGATGAAGTTTTGAGTCCCATCTCGTCATGCCAGTTGCGCAGAATCCATAGCAATCATGGTCTCAGAGTTATGGACTGAGGAAGAACCCTTAGTCAAAGATAATGATCTTGAATACAGAAATGATTCACTGTGGGCTATCATGTTTCAGTCGAGGCAAAAGTTACCCATCATGAAGCAAGACATCGCCGTTGTATAACTTACGCAAACTGAAATATAATAACCAGAAAATAATTGGTCCAGCAGTGGGTGACTTCTCTGAACAAAAAAAAACATCACCCCGTTTGGTAAACCGATAAAATCAGTTATATTTCACTGGCAATGAATCAAATAAAACCGTAATAGACCGATTAATGACATTCGATTAACGTCACGGTTGATGACATTAAAAAAATATTATACGTAATAAAGGGATCAAAAGAATTTGTGTTCTCATTCTATTTTAGTCCATTCTGGCCTCTGACAACAAAAAATCTCTACAACAATGAACAATTCTAGATTAAAATTAATTCTACCATTCAACAATGAGGAAAAAATCACTGACGATCCTTTTTCATCATTTACTACAGTTTGTATTATGTCAATGTTAAAATGATTGTATCAGTAGTTCAAATTAATAGTAAAGGTGCTGTTTGTTTTTAGTAATCGTCGCTGATAACCTGGACAATTGAACAACAAGACGACAATCAGGGTTCAACAGCAGGGTGAGGTACGTCGTAAAACAAATGTTCAGATACAGACGATACAGACGCATGGCCGGATCTCCCTGAAAGGAGATACCGACGGGATGTCGGACTTCAAAATAGCCCACTAGCGCAAAAGGCTTTCGATTGGTATCCATCACAACACACATCAGGTCAAGAAATCAGTGTCAGCAGCAGGGCCCGTCAGCTTCCATTGCTCCGGCTGGCCCTCACCAACTCGCCTCCATTCCGTTTCATAACGAAGCGTCAAGGGCGTGAAAATGCATCAGGGCGCGTCGGAACATTTACAGTCACAATCATTCTCCTCCTACTCCAATCCAAGTCTCACAGACTTGGATCACTGAAAAAATCTGATCTCCACAAAACTGTCACTCAAAGTCGACAGTCAAGCCATAGTTCCACAGCACACGCAATGGTGACAGAAAGCCAGATAATTAGATGATGATTTGAATAGCAAAAAATACCAGATATAATTTTACCATCGACCAATGTAGTCAACAACATGTAATTCGCTAATATCATTCAGCAGAAGACAAAATAAAAATGGAACAATGAAAAATCCGAAGGATTTCGATTATTATTCCATGCATAACTTCTACCTCTTTGTTATAAATTAACCATTACCGAATTCTCTATCGAGCTGATCCTCTGGTGCAATATTGGAACAGTAAAGTATGGCGTGTGCCAATGACAACAGAGAGCTAAGCATTGATTTTAGCTGAATAAATTTTATAGACTACAATTGTAAATGAATGTTTTTGAATAATTAACCATGTTCTCAGACCATGCATCGTGATGTTCAACTCGTGCTGGTGTGTGTTAGACAACTTCCAAAATATTTAGCTAATTGTTCATTTGTCTGCAGAGCTGATCGATTAAAATGAGCAACACTTGAAGTTGACATTTCCCCGGTATGGAATGATCTGGAACATGAAAATATTCGTCAATTGAAAAAGACAATCATATGAATACAATGAGATTTGAGGAGGTTGAAGGGATCCTTAGGCTAAAGTATATTAACACCATTGTATTCAACATTTGCTTTCAGCAGTGATAAAACGAGTCAGACAGTTGGATTGGAACTTTGACATATGAAATGAATGACTTGACATTTTTCAAGATTCTATTGACCGAAAATTAACGATGAAACTGATTCTGTGTGAAGTGTAGCTGATGAATACATCGGTAAGTCACTTCTTATGTGCTAATACATTGTCATATATGAGCTCAATCTCACACGAGTGGAATAAAAACACCTAGTGGTTGGGTTATGAAACCAGCCGTGACCCTCCTAGGTAGAGAATAAAAAAAGGCTATCAGGATAAAAGGCTATCATGCTCTGAGCTGACAGTCTGCATTTCTAGTCCTCTTTTCAATGGGTAATCAATATAACCTAGTCGACCCGCTTTATATAAAACAACGGTAGAAGCCATCCGGGCTAATTATTTTGGCATGAATTTAAAATTAATTGAAATGTTGATCTGTGTTATTGTGACATAATATGAAATGGAATAGATGTCACAGAAGTAGAACAGTTATCTCCCGTTCTCTCTGTGAAACGTTTTGGTACATTTGAGGGAAGTTGATCAAGTTAAAAAAAATCCAAACGAAAAGATCTTTCATCAATTTTTTGTGCATAACTTCGGGATTGCATCTCGTTGACATATAACTGTGGACACTAGTGATCAAATATAAATAGATAACTATGAGAACAATTTATTGAATATATTTATAAGCCCAAACGTGAACTTTTTTGTGTTTTGTAACAATTGACAATTTGTGGCTGGAAGCTCAAACAGCCGAGTACCCTCAGTTTATCTCTGAGTACGGAGTTAACGACTATAATGATTGAATCCCGAATAGGGTGAATATGAACATTTTATGGAAAAACTCCCATTGATCACTTCCCCCCTTAATTATTTCCCATGACAGTATCATCTATTGGATTTTACAATATATTTCAGTGAGGTAAGTTGTACCGTCAAAGAGTTTTGGACTGTATTTTCATAATTTTCAGCATCGCCACACTGACCTTTTCTTCTAGGGTCTTGCACGCCTGCCCACTTTCGAGACCGCTCACCTAGAACCTAACAGTTTAGGCTTAACACTAGCCCTGAACGGGAAACAACCTGCTTTGTTTGACGCATAAAGATCCTTGAATGGGTGTTATATTGAAGTGTTCAAGGAGAACCTCAGTTTAAAACCTAATGTACTGGAAAATAACGAAACCATGGAGGTGTGTCATGGCATCTCGGGAGGTGACAGAAAAGAGTCTATTTTTGACGTGCATTGTAAACTAAAAATATAAGTGAAAGCCCCGCTCATAGATGAATAAAAGTATTGCGCATGTTCACCTCCGCTTACTGATCAAAGTCCTACCATCTATAATGTGATGTTTTTACTGTCGCTTGTGGATAGTAGTGTTCTTATAGCTCTAGCAATATTAACGTTGTTAGAACAAGCACATCTCAACAACCAGAACTAAATCACTCCAAATATTAATGTTGTTATATTTCAGTCTTCTACCCCTAAGAAAATGAAGTCCAAGTGCCCATAACTCACTCAAAATTCCCAATCTCACTTAACCGATTCAGCATGAGTGTTGTTTCTCAATATCCGACATTGTAAAAACTTATGTAATAGTCTAGAAGGGGTGTAAGTTTCATTATGAATAATATGTCAAATAACATCGTGCCCCAGCTCACAGACAAGCGTCTTGTTAACATCAATGTGCTCACGCACATCAATTCTCGTCTACACATCATCATTTACGCACATGTTCGAGCATGAATCACCGAATGCTAACTGAATAATATCCATTAACACCTGCTATCGACACCTATAGATGAAAATCCACATTACCTTCACCACACCTCGAAACTACAAACTTTCTTAGATTCAGTTTAAAATTCCATGATCTGGACAAATTGGACTCAGAAGTCGAATCTCGCTGCAGCGCTCGAGTTGCCAGCAAGATGAATTTGTCGGTTTATCTTAAAAATTATGGTGCTATACGTTATGTTTTGGTGAATAAGAGATGAATCCCTGTCTTTTTGAGATTATTTCCAGATGCATACGGTAGCATAGGTGAATGAATATATGTTGATATTTAAGAACAGTATACATATACTAAGCCTGCAGAAATACTCATTATTTGTCAATTTTAAGATTAAATTTAGATTGATTGTCTACCATTGTAAGGCTTGAACTCAGGAATAAAACTAATTCTGAGAGGAGAAGTATAGCTTAGATGTTGAATCTTGTTTATCATTCTTTTGTTTACTTTAATTGGGAGCGAATAGTATTGCTGGGTTGATGTCAGTGATCCGTCTACTGCGTGGATGTTTCACCCATACTGGCTACAGTGAACGCACGCAATCAACAATAACCTATGCGTAACATGGGACAACAAAATTTTGCTCATACCTGCTGTTCTGGAACACCGTTCAGAAGATACTCTTCCAACAACATTTTGAACTTGCAATTCAGCTCTGATATTATTATTTCATTTTCAAGAGCAGCAACCGGAGTGATATCCCATTTCTGCATTGCAAATGATAACGTTATATTTGTGTGGAAACTCGGAGCCGGAGCGGGTTTATTATGAAGAACAATTCTCAGGAATATATGCCTATTATATTGTTGAGAGATAACAGGAACTGTTGCGTGTTCGGAATCGCATGAATAATTCTATCTATTATGTATTTTAAAACCTGAACATGAAATTTTGATTCAATAACAGATACACCTTTCTCACTCGTAGAGTCCCAGGTGGGCATACCCAAATGTAAATATCCCTACAAATCCGATACATAACAGACCCGTGAACTATTGAATTGAAAATCAAGGTAACAATATTACCAGGTCAGTCGCATCATAAATGATGGACATTTCACATAAGGTACGTCACATCAAAGTCGTCCATCGCTAGAGCGGTGCAAAGCCCTCCTCATAAGAAACGTTACATCAAAGTCGTCCATCGCTAGAGCGGTGCAAAGCCCTCCTCATAAGAAACGTTACATCAAAGTCGTCCATCGCTAGAGCGGGGCAAAGCCCTCCTCATGAGGTACGTTACATCAAAGTCGTCCATCGCTAGAGCGGTGCAAAGCCCTCCTCATAAGAAACGTTACATCAAAGTCGTCCATCGCTAGAGCGGTGCAAAGCCCTCCTCATGAGGTACGTTACGTCAAAGTCGTCCATCGCTAGAGCGGTGCAAAGCCCTCCTCATAAAGTACGTTACATCAAAGTCGTCCATCGCTAGAGCTGTGCAAAGCCCTCCTCATTAGGTACGTTACATCAAAGTCGTCCATCGCTAGAGCGGTGCAAAGCCCTCCGCTTGATAGACGAGGAAGTACAGTTACCAGGGCATTAATTATGAACGGGGCCGAGCATTTTAGGGAGCCGACATTTATTATAGGGGCATGCCCTTCCATGCAATAAATAAATTCAGCCTTTTTCGTTAGTGCAAGGTCAGAAATTTTAAGCTGAGGGTGCTCATAATTTTTTTTTAATAAATACAATTTTATGATCTTTATTTAAATCTTTACTGTGACCAATTGCTAAAAAAATTCTATTGACAATATATTTCCCGGTACCATTCAACTTAGGAAGTATAACAAATCTCAACTCTTCAATACGCAACTGTGTTGAGTAAGACACATCCCCGTAATCAGTAAATTATATTATCTAACATATTTTACTTTCATGACATGATATATATGACTGAGGCTACTAATATAATGCTTTGTAGCGTGGTCTCTCGACGGTTGTAAGTGAAGTGCAAGACTTCGAAGTCAGCTCGCATAGTTTGACATACAACATTATCAGGCATATGAAAACACAGTACCTTCTCAAAATGAAAAACAAATTGACTTGTACGACAAGCGGACTGGTTCTCCGTGCATTTATTTAGCTCCTAAATCTGATGATAAATGACATTCATAAGCAAAATAAATAAAGAGATCATTGCTTAAATAATTTTATCATGTAATTTTTATTTAATGTTCATCAATTCTTGTAACCCCATCCAACAAAGACCAATTATGCAGGACGGGTTGTGGGATATGGCATAACACGTTTGTTGAAGTTGTCAACTTTGCTGAGTATTGGGCGCTAACGTCATCAAAGTGACCCTTTCCATGCAACTCCATTCTTCTCTTTGCCACCGCCATCCAATACCCATTTTCAGTTACTTGGTGTGTGAACACGGTCTTCTTTCATGGAATACACGCCCCTGACTAAATACTATGCCATTTGCAGTATCCCCTTCAATGATGCAAGGGAACCGTGTTCTTCTGCAATAGAACTGCATCCTATATTTCTCACCGAGAAATGGTGGAGTTGTTGAGCACTGTCGAGTGCTAGAGATGTGTTATCGAAAGTCGTCTACATTTCCGATAACCTGGAATATAGACACAAATATATGTGCTTACGTATATATACATATATATA
>SDVV010035211.1:0-11088 GCA_016164225.1 Gammarus roeselii
CAGAACAGGGATGGTGAAAAAGTTGGAGAACAGAGTGGATTCGCGTGTACTGAGATGGTTCGGGCACATGGAGAGGATGGATGAAGGGAGAGTGGTGAAAAGGGTGATGAATGCGGAGGCGAGTGGTCGCAGGCCTAGAGGTAGACCGAAGTTTGGGTGGATGGATGGTGTGAAGCAGGCGTTGGGAAGAAGAGACATGAATGTGGAGGTGGCGAGAGAGCGTGCAATGAACAGACGTGAGTAGAGAATGGTCGTGAATGGGGATTTTGACGCTGCTCTGATGTGCTTTCTCGCCCTTGGCATCCCGCTGTCGGGATGGTCGTGGGTGTGGGGGGCCCGGCCATTATGACGCGGCGGGGGTAAACCAGTGAAAACGGTCGGGCCCTGCCGCTGACGACGGTTCCTTGGTGCATTCGGGACCCAGAGTGTAAGTTGAGGGGCTACCGGCCGGATCCTCTAGCACAAAAGGGCTTAGCTGTGTGAGTGTGAGCGTGTGAGGGTGTGAGGTGCGCCTTGCCGTCGGCCACCCCCCTTTCTGGGGGATGCGGCCTAGTGTCTGTATCTGTATGTATCATTTCCTACTCTGACATTACACTCACATTAATTGCCTACAAAGAATACAGAACACGGCCTTGCGCATTGTAATGGGCTGTCCACAGGCTGGAGCTATCCCCCACCTGCATGAGGATACCAAGATTATCTCTCTCAAGCAGCATATTGATATGAGATTAACACAATTACTTAACAAGATTGTGAACCGAAATATCATTGACATCATCGCTTGAACCCACGTCAAACCAACCGAAATCTAAACCGATACATACACACAACACATCTCTGCACTAACAGATACATACACAACACATCTATGCCCAAACAGATACATTCACACAACACATCTAGGCACAAACCGATACATACACACAACACATCTCTGCACAAACAGATACATGCACAACACATCTATGCACAAACAGATACATACACAACACATCTATGCCCAAATAGATACATTCACACAACACATCTAGGCACAAACCGATACATACACACAACACATCTCTGCACAAACAGATACATACACAACACATCTATGCACAAACAGATACATACACGCAACACATCTATGCACAAACCGATACATACACACAACACATCTCTGCACAAACAGATACATACACAGCACATCTACGCCCAAACAGATACATACACACAACACATCTCTGCACGAACAGATACATACACAACACATCTATGCACAAACAGATTCATACACAACACATCTATGCACAAACAGATACATACACACAACACATCTATGCACAAACAGATACATACACACAACACGTCTCTGGACAAACAAATACATACACAATACATCTATGCCCAAACAGATACATACACGCCACACATCTATGCACAAACAGATACATACACACAACACATCTCTGCACGAACAGATACATACACGCAACACATCTATGCACGAACAGATACATACACACAACACATCTATGCACAAACAGATACAGATACATACACACAATAACCATAGAGTCAACACTGTCTGATAGAGTCACCCACCTGATGTGGACGCCCCTCCTGGCATACCAGCATAGACTGAGGAATGTCCTTTCAGAACTCTGTTTGCGATGTCGGAGTTCGGTCGATATGGTCGAGCTCGTCATGACGTCTTGCCCAGCCATTGCATCCGACAGGCTCAGCAATAATATCACGTCGGTGCGTGATCTGTGGGATTGTCTTCGCGACATCATCGACTTCCTCATGAGTGTAGGTATAATATTGGGACCTACACCTGCTGAAACATTTACGACATGCACATGTCGGTGGGTACTCGGGCTTTTGGTGCTGAGCGCCTGTCGGGGCACTTCCACTGGTTGAGGAGTTGGGCCTAAGCATCAAGAAAAACCACTCTTAACGACGTGACCTCCACCCTTAACGACGTGACCTCCACCCTTAACGACGGGACCTCCACCCTTAACGACGTGACCTCCACCCTTAATGACGTGACCTCCACCCTCAACGACGTGACCTCCACCCTTAACGACGTGACCTCCACCCTTAACGATGTGACCTCCACCCTTAACGACGTGTATCCACCCTTAACGACGTGACCTAGACCCTTAACGACGTGACCTCCACTCCTAACGACGTGACCACCACCCTTAACGACGTGACCTTCAGAGTGCAATTGTATGGTAGCGACCCATTCATCTTATCTTGTTTCCAGAGTTTCAGAACTGGTTCTCAATTCCTTAAAGAGGAATTTATTTTATTTTATTCAATTCAACAGTTTAATTCAAATGTTTAATGTTGGAGGGTATTGTACAGGAACTACAAGCTGCTATTGAAGCAACTGATCCCAGAGGAGATCTCCCCCGTAGATGGATGCCAATAGTTTAATATCAAACGAGAATAAACTAACAAATCTACTTAATTATTTAAAATTTTATTAGCCATGTGTTATGTCGCTTACGTGGGAAAGGAAATTTTTTTCGTTTTGAATAACGGGTATGTAGGACAGTTACGCTCAGACAATGTTGATTTTGGCAGAACTCGATTTATGTTTACTATACCTCACAAAATCATCTCTAGTCAAGAAGCACTTAATTGATGTTTTGATGCCTAACCAAGTTGAAGTATGCAATTTGTAGAGCAAATTTAAATCACAGACGCTGTAATGCGTCCCGATGGGGCAGAGTTATGCATGGGTTGACCAATAATCAAACAGCATTCTACAAACCACTGCTGGGCAGGAGATGACAACGAACTTGTCGGTGATGTCATTAGAAGTCATCACCACTAACCCTCATTTCGAGAAATTCCCCGCTCTAAACTTACTTTTCTTCATCAGCAAACTGGAACAGAGAGAATATCGGACCAATCATGGTTAACAACACATCTTTCTAAGAGCCTCATTGTCTAGCTCCTTGCATTGTCTGGCTCCTTGCAAAAAAGGTTGCCAATCATGGGCCCCATTTGGTGTTTGATTTTGCTGGTGCAAGACTATTTGTCCACCCCCCAAGATGTATCATTTACAAATTCCATTGAATATCTATAAGCGATATTTGTAAGTAGTACTTTATTCATCTCAAACTTTTAACTTATCTACATTCTAAACTATATACACGAAAGACGGGTAAAACTCGCACGTAATATCTTCCTCTGCTTGTCATCGAATAAGAGGAATGAATAATGGCATACTAATGTCAGACTATCCAATTACGAATTCCTGACATAACTGATAGAAAATTTAAAATACGCTCACGTCAAAATATTGCCTACGTTCTAAATATCTCATTTGTTAATGATTTTTTTTGGTTCTTTTTGTAGGGCAATGATCAAAAATGTAAATACTCTTGTGTGAACTACAATTGCTTCTTGATCACTGTCGGATCCTTCCTTGCCCTGATGCTAATTCGTGATCTAGTTTTGACACTTCAAAACTCGAATCGTAAAAAATCAAAAGAAAAATAAACTAGGTGAACGTGAATATCTTTTTCGTCAATGTCTTGGGCAGAAAAAGAGCCTATGAGAATTTTATTTATCATGAAATAAGGAATCCTTCACATAAATTCATGCTTTTCGAGGTGTTGGAATAGTATATCAACCCTGCACAAAGCCTTACCATCCCCTCATACAAAGAATTGTCACTACCCCATGCGCAACAAAGAACTGTGAGATTGATGGCAATGATTTTCATAGACTCGTGAGTCGAGGGGAGAGGAAATATTCTTTTATGAATTGTTTTCCTTCAAACATGAATGAAATTAGTTTGGAGGTCTAGTTACCAAAAGAAATCGATAAGTGGAACAAGAAAATTTCTTAAGTGATGTAAAAGGGTTTTACCTCGTATTCATAAAATTGACAACATTTTTCCAGAAATTCGTTCTTGGAGAGGTACTTAAACACCCTCCCCCTCCCCCCCCCGTCCCTTAAATTGCGCATCTGGCGTAAGTATTCCCCTTAGGAACGTCAGAATTGTTCAATAAAGAGGCTATAAAAAAATGATTCCCTTCAAGCGAATTCATTGGGAGATTGAAATTGCTGGGAAGTAATTAATTATTCGATTATTCAAATAGAATGATTGAAAAATATTCCGTCATGAAAAGGTCGAGGGATTCTCTGCATTGGCCAGTATCCTGTAATTTCTAGCAGGATTGAGAAGCTAGGCCTGGCACATGGAGGAGCGATGCCTGGTAAATGGAGAGGCGATGACGGGCAGGAAAGTGGTGCTGTGACTGGCAGGATAGAGGGTCGATGTCAGGCTGGATGAAGGAGCGATGACTGCTTGAATGGATATCGACTCTTGGATGAATGGTTGGAGAGATTATATCTTGCTGGATGGAGGTGCGCTGCCTGTCAGGATAAAGATCGATGCCGGCGAGTGGTGGGGAATGTCCGGCACGATGGAGGTTCTATCCATGGCAGGACGATGGAGCAATATCATGCTTGATGGAAGGGCTATGAAATTACTTCAGATATCATGTTATGAATTGGGACGTTGAATGTACAAGGCCAGAGATGGATGTATTACGGGATATGTGAGATTGAACATTAGAGAGCAGGCAAAGGGGGACTGAGATACATTGTTTAACTTGAAATTTATTTGACGAAAGATTGGTTTTTCTGACTCATGGTTGGAAAAAGTTAAAAAAAAAATGAATGTGAAATGACAGTTTGAAAGAATACAAAATATTGTACTACAAACAAACGTACCACGTTTGGTATACATCAGCGTGAGCTGTTTGGAGGCAGTACTCGCTACTTAGATGAACGTTATATTGATTTATAGCAACGGTTAATGAACACATTTGCATCACCTCACAGGTTAAACAAGATAAATGAGTATGGTCAACGGAAGTTTACGTTATCATGTTAATTAAATGTTAAAAATTACATTTAATTAGGAAACGGTAAGTTTACCATCTACAGAAGGAGGTTGCATATCATATTTACTCACTTCGTGTTTGACTCATGCAAACGAATGTAACATGTCATGTTACCTTCTTAACATGACATGTTACATATGCACAGAAGAAGCAATCAATGGGTCATCAAAGGGGTCTGATGGTTGAACAGGAAAAGTGTGTGTATGAGCTGGTATGGAAATATTTCATAAACAACACTGACGTATTTAAAAAAATTATGCACGAATAACTTTAAACTTTACAAATTTAGTTTGCTTTTCAAAGTCCCTAAATCTCTAGCAATCGGATTAAAAGTTTTTTCAGACCTTTTTTTCCAATAGCTGGGATTGGGTTGATCAGTTACGATGAACAGGCAAATCCGCATCATTACGAAGATTATACACCACGATTATACACCACGAAAAAATCCCTATCAATGTAAGATAAATGATTCCATTTTTTGTAAACAAATACTTAAGCGGAAACGGTAATGATGTGATGCAGTGGGATGCTATTTCATTGACAAAAAGAAGCAGCACGTGACCACGTCTGCTGGCATACAATAGACTGGGAATGATGAATCTTATATTAGCTATATAGGTAGCAGCCTACACGTTTATACAGTAAGTCGGAAAGGGATGAAAAAAGCTATAAAACCAAATTTATAAAAGTTTTCAACAATATATAATTTGTAAATGGTTCCACATTATTTGAATAATTTTCCCACATCAAAAGAGATGTGATCTTTCTAACTCTGATCTGCAATTGCATCGAGGAACATTGTTGTTGCAGCTTATCCATTCGGTTTACATTTCAAGACCTTCTGCGTGTTATAAATAGATATAATCGACCTGGAAAATATCCTGAACTGCACCCTTCGACATTTGGTGTCAACAAACAAAACGTGCACCAATTGTGTATTCATATTAGTTACAGTTTCATTCAGATATTTTCGGTCGAAAAATACGTAGTTTCGCAAAAAGGTCAAAGGATAACCTGTGCAATTTCATTAAATGCAGGATCACCCTTGCAGTACTCCCATATTTAGAGTACTGACATGATGAGTGTTTCTTCCCATTAACTAAGAGATATTTATCGAAGAAGATAACCTGTTATCTTACTTCTGTCGATGGAATTGACTCCATAAAACTGTGATTTCCCCGTCAGTAGGAAATCCAATGAAGTATGCTCTGAATTTCTGCCAACGTGGAAGCCATATTTATTTTGGCTAACTATTTTATTAGATATAGTAGAGCCTGAAATATATTTTATTCATATTTGATTATGACGGGCAGGACTGATACTGTGCGATGATATTTTAAATCAGTTTTGATTGTATCCATTGGAATTTGACTTTTTTTAGTGTCCATGAGAGTATCGGGTGAATTTCCCTGATGGGGTGATTTATTGAGGAGTTGGTCAAGGGAACTACAGTGATACCAAATACAGCTTCAATTACATTGATTGTGAGGATATCCCAGCCAGTGCTGCAACCATTCATGATTTCTTTTACTTTGTTCTGGTCGGCAGGGTAAAGATTTTCTGGCTAGGGATTGCATTCTCAGAGTAATGTTCAATAGGGATGCTGTCACTGTTAACCGATTTACTTAGGGTATCATGCATACTATTGAACTATATTTTGAAGGAATTTGAAATCGTTTGATGATCAGCGATGACCTCATCATCGATACATTGTGAATCCTGCTTTTCTTTGTTTATTTTTGCGATGGAGGTAACAAATGATATTCCTCACTCTTTCGCTATTTTGTTGAGAGGTCTCAATCTACTTCTGAATATATTTTCATCACGCAATAGTTGACTGGTGTGACTGGACTGGATATTTCTTGTCGCACATTTTATTTTTCGATATGTCAGCCGGATTATAACTGTTTTATAAGTCGAGCAACGAATAAAGGATTCATCGGTGGTTAAATGTCCACTTCCAAAAATCAGAGTTGGATGGTTTTCTGAATCATATTTGAAACATAGTACTCATATACTACAAAATGCATACAATAGAAAGTGTGAAAAAATACACAATACACAAAATACACAATACACAAGTTAGACAGAATCTTCACGAAGCACCAAAGCACTCAAATACTCCAAGTCTACTGAATTTTGAAAAAAAAAATGTAAATGATCCCGAGCAAATTTAATTAATAATATTGTTGGCGTAAAATGAATCCAAATAGTCGAAACAGTCATTACTCTTATTCGTATGTTTTGCTAACACTATTATATTAGAGCTTCATGGTTTCTGGAGCCCCAAGCGTATATTGCTTGACATATAAATTTTGAACATTCGGATATTGCTGCACTTCAAAAAATGCAGCACGTCTTCCTTCAAATGAAGTTGTTTGGTTGCCACCAAAGTGAGCTGTATTCAACACAATCAAAAAGTGCACTCTAACGAGATGCGTCGCACAAAGAGAATTATTCTATGTTATGTACCTTCAAGTCGGGATTTTTAATATGAATAGTTTAATTTCGCTCCTACAATATCCGAAATCTGTTTGAATCTCATTTTTTGATGCAATTGACCGAATATCAGCGGTTCTATTAAACTGTGCATGGATAAACGACTTGCCTTTCGCTCGGACCTTTGTTGTGGTTTTATTTGCGCTGAATTTGCGTAGCTGAAATTTGGACCGCTATTTTTATTATGACACTGTTTCCTTGATCTGCAACTTTATCAGATGGATTGAGTGAGTAGGGAATGACATTGGAATAGATAATTAGACCATTGAATTTCCGGTTTATATTTAGAAATATATGATGGCAACGCAAACTAGTAAATAATTATTTAGCTCTCATTGATGAAGAAATTCCGCATAAGATAGAAAATATATCTTGTATCCGCAATGTCATCCTTTATAACACACAAAAACTAGCAATCTTGTCTACAGGCTGAGCAAAAAAGCCTCGATAAATTTTAAAAGCAATTAATGCCAACTAGGAATTGTTTTACATAAACTGAACAGAAAATGTTTCAAAAAGACTGGGAAGTTGCCACAAAAATATTCCCAATCACAATGGGTGCTCTGTGATTTTTTTTTGCCGGGTGATGCAATTCATGAAGCGGCACTTGAAGTTTTCGAAACCCAGCATACACGTTGCAATTGGAATGTTAACCTTTATCTAGGGAACAGTCTGCTGGTTATTATTCGATTCGTTGTCATCACTGTATCCTGAAAAAAGCAAAGTATTATGGAATCAGATCTGGGGTACAAGGGGCCAATGGAAATGATTTTTCTTAGAAGAATACGGCCAAAACATTTATTGATTTCTATAGGAACTAATCGTTAAGGGTGTCGTAGCGCCGGTTGGCTTGTCATTCCGGATTTTATCTTAAACATTCTAATTGTTGAATTTATCTTTCAATATCTATCTTTTACAGAATAATTTCCTGATTAGCTTCGGTGAATGTGTTTTTTGTTTCAGAAATATATAAATTTTGAAATCATTTCTATTTTGGGCTCCCGTACATACATATTTTTATTGAGATAATCCCTTTACCGCATTAAACATTATTTAACTGCGCTTTGAATGCGAATTGTTAAAGGGAAAACATTGTGCCCCATACCGAAACATTGTGCCCCATACCGAAACAATGTGCCCCATACCGAAACTTTGTGCCGCATACCGAATTCTGAAAATGAAAATTCGTCCAGGTTCATTCAATTGATTATAACGTGCAACGTTAAATCCAACCAAGAATTCTTCTTCACTGAAAATTACGGTGAATTTCATTGCAGTTGCGAATATTAAATAAAAAAGGTTACTTTCATCTCATTTATAAAATATCTCCTTGTACGCTGTATTTGAATTATTAAATTGATTTATTACTATAAATTCAATCTAACACATTTGATTTACACGGAAATAAAAAACCAGTTTCAACACTACGATGGTGTCAGAATAAGTAGAAGAGTGTATGGAGAGATGATTCCATAACTAAAATTAATGGCAATGTACATATACAACATCTAATACAAAAAACACAACTTCGGTGCAACCCAAAAGCCGAGAAATGAACATTCACACAAACAATCCTCTGAAGTTTCCTCAATCACTCCTTCTCAGTTCAGGGCTTATTAATATAAGCTTTAGTACTTTTTGAAAATCAATAACACGTATCGAGATTACATATAGCACCATTCATCAACCCCATTCATCAAGTGTGCGTAAATGTATAACGCGGTACTAAATCAAGGCAAGGATCCTAGCGCCCGCAATCATGTTAGTTCCTGTGACGTGTACCATCGAGGTAACATGAGCAAGTTTCTCTATTGTATCTTAAATATTATAAAGTTGTGATGCGAGCAGTATCTTCTCTCCTTGAAAGTGTAATCATGTGGAATTGAATTAATTTTGATTAAACTTTTTTTCGGCTCGAATCGAAGCCTCATGAAATATTCAGTGTAAGGTTTGGGGTCCAATTAATTGGAATCACTTTGAATGAAGGACGACGGATCATTTTAGGGAAGAATTAATATCGAAGGAATGGATAATAGCCTTCAGTATTTGACGAGGATGTCAGGAATAATGGGCCGGCCATAAATATAGATTGATGGCTCCGCTATGGAATTGGTTCTATAACTGTTGTAGGGATGAACTTCCATCAGTGTTGATTGTCTGGCCCGGCGATGGAAGTCATTTGATGATTTGGCTGGTAATGGCGTGCCGTCAGTGTTGATTGTCGGGAAGGCCAATGGAAGTGACAACTGCGACATGAGTGACGTGTCATAACTGTTGACTGCGAGGCAGAGCGATAAAACCGGTTGAATGACCTATTTGATAACGACCTGCCATCAGTGTTGTTTGCAAATGGCGATAAAACTGGGTAGATAAGCTGTATTGCGATGACGTGACATCGGTGATGATTCCAAGGCAGAACAAAAGGTTGAATAACTGATCTGGGGATGACGTGCCATCAGTGTTGATTGGAAGGATGAGCGATGATGATGGGAATGACGTGTAATCAGTTACGATTGGAAGACAGAGCGATGAAAACGATTGAATAACCAATCTGGGTATGAAGCGCCATCAGTGTTGGTTGCGTGGCAGGGAGAGGAAGTTATTCTATTAACGATCAATAAATGACGGCCATCCGTTCTGATTTAAAGGCAGCCTACTGGGAAAAATTTGATAGCCAAGCCGCACGTGACGTGGCATCGTTTCAGATTGCAACTGGCGTGGCACGAAATGTGATTCAATAACCGAGATTAAATGATGAAGAATGAATGAACACAACAGGGCAGTGCGAGGGAAGTGAATGAAAATACCCATCTGGGATTGACGTGCCATCAGTGTTGAATGCATGACTATCCATCAGTGTTGAATGCATGACTATCCATCAGTGTTGAATGCATGACTATCCATCGGTGTTGAATGCATGACTATCCATTAGTGTTGAATGCGTGACTATCCATCAGCGTTGAATGCATGCCTATCCATCAGTGTTGAATGCATGACTATCCATCAGTGTTGAATGTATGACTATGTATCAGTGTTGAATGCATGCCTATTCATCAGTGTTGAATGTATGATTATCCATCAGTGTTGAATGCATGACTATCCATCAGTGTTGAATGCATGACTATCCATCAGTGTTGAATGCATGAATATCCATCAGTGTTGAATGCGTGACTATCCATCAGTGTTGAATGCATGACGATCCATTAGTGTTGAATGCATGATTATCCATCGGTGTTGTTGAATGCATGACTATCCATCAATGTTGAATGCATGACTATCCATCAGTGTTGAATGTATGACTATCCATCAGTGTTGAATGCATGCCTATCCATCGCTATTGTTGAATACATGACTATCCATCAATGTTGAATGCATGACTATCCATCACTGTTGAATGCATGACTATTCATCAGTGTTGAATGCATGACTATTCATCAGTGCTGAATGGATTAGTATCCTTCAGTGTTGAATGTATGACTACCCATCAGTGTTGGATGCATGACTATCCATCAGGGTTGAATGCATGATTACCCATCAGTGTTGAATGCATGACTATCCGTCAGTGTTGAATGCATGACTATCCATCAATGTTTAGTGCATGACTACCCATCAGTGTTGAATGCATAAATATTCATCAGTGTTGAATGCATGACTATTTATGAATGCATGACTATCC
>SDVV010035212.1:0-11088 GCA_016164225.1 Gammarus roeselii
AACCAACAACATTAAAATGTTTTTTTCTTTTTTTTCCAACAATAAAAGCGGCATCATTTGGTAAAACACTGATCAGCACGTGACCTCTTAAAACATCTCATTTTCAGTAAAAGCAGTTATTCAGTAAAACGTGGTAAAGGGAACAGTGCAAATTCCAACCAACCATATTCCAAAAAATATCATCGAATGCTTCTCTCAGTTTACTGAGAGAAATTCTTGTAAATTCACACCACAGTGAGTTACAGAAGATGGGGTAGCAGTAGGTTTTGAAGAGCTGTATTTCAATGTTTGTCGACAGAAGTTAAATTTCCTTATAAACTGATTGCCAACCGCGCTTAATTTCCAAACCAGTTAGTATATGGTACGGGAACAATTTCAATATATATATATGAAAACCCATGGACAAGATGTCAATCAATTGCTTAACAATTTTTTGACAGCACTTCAAAATATTGAATATGAGCATATCCCATGCAAAAACTGGCAAACAGCAGTCAATCAGCTCAAGTACAGTTATTATGTGGCACGGGAGCGTTAAGACACAAATTATGAAGAATATAATAGCTTGATACCAATATGGCTGGGACGTAACAAGATAAAGTAATAGCTAAATAATAGTATGGTCAGTAGCTACATAACTAGATGAAGTAGCTCATACCTAGATAACAATATTGCCACCACATAATTAGATAAAGAAATAAGCTAGATAACAATGTTGTGGCATGGCCCATCTGTCTCTCGCGTGAGGCTTTCACTTCTAAACTTTTATCAATGCGTGTGAGCTCTGGTGAGCATATTTTTGTGTTGTGGTACCCCATTTGTGGGTTACTATAAAGTGAGAATGGAGCTAGAACTATTCAAGCAATCTAGCTTCTTAACCTTCTTGTGTACCATTTGTGCGTGTCCTAAATCAGGTTTTATTTTGTTTCAGCTATTTTGAGCTCTGAGATATAAGTTTTATAGATGTGCCAAGGATAATTTTACACAATTGATGCGTCCTCTATCCTACTGATGTTGTGCCTTGGGTGTTGACCCGAATACATAATTTCTGCTTTTCAGCCCCTAGAGGTAAGGTTGATTCTTTGGGGTACCTTTGAGATTTCTCCCATTATTTCATCTCTAGTCCTGTGATTGCTCTCAGCTAGGTGCATGTCATTCCTTTATCATGATTTTAGTGGTAAATTTATCTTAATTTGCAAATTCTTCCCTTTCACTTCAATTTATTGAATTTTACTGGTGCTTTCTTTTACTATTGGAAACTATCAAATTTTACCAATGCTTTTCTGATTTGAAACTTTAGTTTTACCTTCTTCAGTTCAGTTAAGAATTTTGTATCTTCTCAGTTTCAAAGAATGCAGTGCCCTTTGACTGTTGTGGAGTCTTGTTATGGTTTTGGCTGGCTGAAGTGCTCATCATGATCCTTGCTGATGAACAGTTTAGTTGGTGAGATGCACTTCTCTGGCCTTAGGGATGTCCAGGGCTGCACTTTGGGATTTGCTTGCTGCCCGAGTAATTGTTAGTCATCCGTAACTGTTTAACCGGCTCAGGGTGCTGTTACTTGTAGGGCTGTGAGCAGTCCATTGTGGTTGTGCGTGGCACCTTCTAAACACTCTGGTGGTTGGGTGGTGTGTTTTACTGGCTTGCTAGAAATTGGTAGCATGATACCAGCCATACTTTTCTTCACTACTTTTGGTCTTTTTTCAAGCTGAAAAAATGTCTTTAAGCCAGTAACCCAGTGCATGGTGTTGATTTTGATAGAGTAGCTCCCTACTTTTGTCCTTTTTATGAATTCACTTTTATTAGTTCTTACCTTGTAATTTGTAATGAGTATAGACAAGTTAATGGGGTTAATGTTATTGTTGAGGAGTATATCAAGAAGGGAAACTCATTCTTTCAAGATATGTTCCAAATACTTAATTTGTCCCATTCATTACGTTTCATTTGCAAGATTTCATATCCCTTTTATTTTGATTCAAACCGTACTACTCTATAGATTAAGTCTTCCCAATACTGATATGCATGATGCTTGAGGCTTTCTTGATTTGCATATTTTAAAGTTTATTTTATGCTTTGTTTCACGGTGTTCTGTGTTTGTATATTGTTCCTCAGTTAGCATGTGCTTATTATTTCTGTGATTTCTTTTGTAACAGGCTTTGTGAAACCTTATACTTGCACCTCAGTTCCTTTTCCTGGTTATACCAGCATCGAGCAGCAATTCAGGGGTTGCTGGTTTTGGAGTGAAGTAGACTAGATGACTTAATAGCTAGGTAACAATATGGCTAGAACTTAACTAGATGAAGTAATAGATAAAAGTAATATGGCCAGTACATAACTAGATGAAGTAATAGCTAGATAACAATATGACCAGTACATAACTAGATGACAAATAAAATAACTAGATAAGAATATAGCTTGTAGCTATCTAAATAGATGAAATAATAGCTAATAACAACATGACTAGTAGCTACCCAACTAGATGAAGTAATAGCTAGATAACAATATACCCAGTAGCTACCAAACTAGATGAAGTAGCTAATAGCTAGATAACAATATGGCTAGTAAATAACTAGATGAAGTAGCCAACAGATAAAAATAATATGGCAAGTATCTAACTAGATAAAGTTATAGCTTGATAACAATATAGCTATTATTCAACTAGATGAAGTTAGAAATGTAGGGATAGGTACATGAGATGAATGAAGAGCAACAGAGGTGAATAGCTTCCTATCAATCATCTGAATAGGCTAATCCGAGAGAAGGCTGAATTGAAGATAAACTGCTCAGATACGTAGCTAGTGACCGATAAGTTATAAACTTACTTGAGAACAGATGTATGTTTTGTTCTGGAAGCTAAATGCAAGGCAGTCTCCTGTGATTGCTGCACTCGGATTTCTTGAAAATCCAAGGTTTGTCCAGAACCAAGTTCCACAGTTTTACCTATTGCCTGACTGAGTTTTTCAATGTTATTATGAAGAATTGCATCAAAGATAGCCTGAGAAAAGAAACACTAATTAGGTATTATATAGCCAAATTGTCTAGCTATGTGAAATCATTGTCAGAGATATCTCAGAATTAGTGGTGCAAAATGATAACAAAGCTATATGAGATTGCACAAATCAGAAAAGCAAATAAAAAGTTAGCATTATAGCTATCTGTACACTTAGCAGTTAGGGATGAATAATAAACAAAATCCAAATGTCAGAAGCTGTTTCAAACAGCAGGTTCACTTAGCAGTTAGGGATATATATATATATAATAAATAAAATCAGAATGTCAGAAAACTGTTCCAGACTTCAAGTACCTACACTATCTCAATTCATTGAAATAAGTGTAGTTACCTGAAGTATTATGCAAGATGCATTTCATATCAAATTTTTGCTATAGGCAGTTCAGGATTGTTAGCTATGAGGGTTTCAGAAATTTCATGTTCATTTTGGCAGAGCCACTCAAAGCCCTTGACCTGTAGCTACTATTTTTATTCAATAATTCATTTGAGCTGTAGCAATGTACCCCATGTTCAAAAATATTCTTTCCAGAGTGAGTCTAGAATGGTTGCTAGCTATATTGAAACTGTACAGTGATTTATTGTCTCTTTTCATGAAATGAAAGAAGATAAAAGATTCCAATGAAATGGATGGATCCTGAAAAGGAGATGGGCCAGTCTTAAAAGAATTGTAATAGCTGCAATTTTCATAATTGGCTATTTTCCTAATTCATTTACAAATCTAGCCATTCACTGGCTACATCACTGACTACATATGTGAATTTTTTTGAGCTAGCATATTCTGTTGCAGCCTCAAGACAATTTTGGCAGTGCTTAACCCTCCAGTGCCCATTGCGAGCTTGCAAAAATTTAAATTTTTAGGGTCGTTCAAATTGCTGTAGTTCATTTGATATTGTATTCATCATATTGAAAACAGCCTCAAATATAGTTTCGTTTGTTGCAAATCCAGTAGAACTATCTGAAATTTGGTATCTTGATTATTTTATTTATTTTTTTGAACTGAGGGTCTGTTTTCAACAATGAGTTCGTCTGTTTGGTACCAGACTTCAATATATATTCCGGTTTGAATTTTATAAGCCTATCATATGGAGAATTGTAAGAGAAATTCAGTGGTTCAATCAGATTTGAATTATCTATCCTAATTTTTGAGACAGAGCAAAACAATGCAAAAAATTCTTCTTAATTTTTTGATATTCAAACTATTTTGGAAGTTACAACTCAACTACTAGCTATAGATAGGCCACATATGCTGTTAGTAAAAGTTGTAGAGATTGTAATTATACACAAAAATGGTCTCAACAATGTTTTCTGTAGGAGTCATATTCATGTAAACATTTGACACAGCAATATCAAAAATTTAAACTGTCAGCTAAAGCCAACAGTGGGCACTGGAGGGTTAATTTGGGGAATGATGACAATTTACCTTTTGTTTACTATTTGTTTCAAACCATCCTATACATATGTAGCTACATTTGTTGAAGAAATTCATACATTTTCTTGTCTCTTTTATCATCACTAGCCTATTAATTTTTCATAATTTAATAGTTTGGAGATTATGTTTAAAAAAAAATAAAAGAATCCTATCAGCGTGCTACATGGACAAACAGAAAAACATCTTGGTAACAAACATCTAACATATTATCTTGAGGTGGAGGTGGCCAGGAAGCATTCATTCATCTTGAACTAACAAGTTATAAAACAAAAAAAATCACTTGAGATCAAAATTCAATTGAGTTGAATTAAAAAGTTGTTGAGCTGACAAACATAAGGTAGCTACAATTGTCACAATTTTAATTTTGAAATTAGCAATACATATAGCAAGTAATATAAGAAGGTGTTAGCAGTAATTTGCAAACATATCTCTCAGCAAAGTCTGCAAAAGATGACGATCAAGTAGAAGTGTCTGGAGACAATTGTGTAACCACTTCTGGTTCACCAGGATATCTTTGATATCAAATGACGAAGAATAATTTGGCAGAGGCTGGCCACTTACACAGCAAATTCTCCAAACTGGTCCTTAGCTGGCAATATATATACGCTGTTATGAGTCTGCTAAAACTGGGAATGATGAAGTATATCTCAAAAACAAATTGTTTACAACCCATTCCAGATCTCAAGAAGATATTGGTGACAAATTTGTAACTAATTCAATGATTGCTAATAAATCATTGAAACAGACTTAAAATCAAAAAATCAAGTTGAATTTAGAGACTGAATTTTACCATAGGAAAAATCTTGGCAATTCAACTTGCAACTCATGCAAACTAGACTGTTATGTAGTTTGCCTATTGACTGCCATTCCATTTTATTCTATTTTTATCAACCAGCTATAGCTAGTTATTACTTACTCACCTTTAGTCCAGACACAATTGAAATAAATAAAATAAGAGTGATGTCAATAAGGAAGCCACACCCAGGATTCTACTGCAAGCCCAAGTCTAAAGGGCCAAGTATGTTGACTAGTGACAGGTGGGGGTGGGCTAGATAACAGAAGATGGAAATCAGGAGGGAGAGCTCTGGCTAAAATTTTGTATTGACAGTACTAGTCCTATCCTTTGTTAAATATATGCTGGACTATATTAGATTTTGTTGTCCACCTTCAATGGAGCTTCAAGTGCCAAAAATAGATTTAGCTGTAGGCCTCAGCTAATGTCCAGGCTCCAGCCTGAGGTAGGAGACTAATTAATCATTTGAAAAATCTTAAAACTAGTCTTGCACCTGCAGCAAATTTTAGTGTAGAGTGGGCCTGTTGAGGTGCATCATTGGATCCTTCATACAAAGGTACAGTAGCAAGCAAATATTTGTTTATGATTAGAAAAAAAGTGAAATCTTCATGTCAATTTTCCGCTCTATGTTTGAACTCATCAGAAATTTGATCAATATTACTCATTAAGAAGCTTTATCCACACATAGTAGCTACCATAAGAAATATTTATATGAAGTTGATATCAGAGTGGGGAAAGTCAGATTTGTTTTTCCAATTACAGACTCACCATAAACAAATACTTGCTTGGTACTGTACTTTCAATCCAGTATGGCTAATATGACCTAACAATTGTTGGATGCATAATTTGGGTGATGTTTATTTTCCCTACCAGTGGAGGCCTTAAAATAATCATGCTAGACATTGACACCTTAGGTTTGATTTAAGCCTCATTTCCACCATAGCCACACCGCAAGTCATTGTAGACTCCCCCGTAGGTCACGCACACTCTGGAATATCACGTACGGTGGCCCCCGCGGATTCGGTACGCGCCTCTTAGGGTAAGGATGTTAGCTTAGAAAGGTTACAATAGTAGCAGTCAGAAATGCAAAGAGTAGCCCACAGACCAGTCCGCAAAAAAAAAACATTTTACATTTTTTATGCTAAGCTGCTGGAGGATGGAGATATGGTACACTCCACCTTCATTTTTTATTGCCAAAGTCTACCTACCCTTCTTAACCGACACTTGATCGACCTTGGAAGTGGAAGACTAGGAACGAGTGGTGAGACTCAAAACCAACAACCAATGAGCTCAGCCCAAATGAATAAATAGGCCAGATTGAAACTGACAATACTTAATTAATCATAAACTTACCTTATATTGACGTTTCATCATGAGTACACGGATCGCGGTTACGTGACAACGATGTGTTTGTTCGATACAAGGTAATCCAGCCCAAGACCAATGACAGCATGATCAAGTTTGCAGCTTTGGTTGAACCTAGGAATTCTATATTTCAGACCCTCCTGAAAATTCTCCCGGAACATAGAAAACTTTAGAATGAGCAACTAATTTAGAATGTCCTTTAATTGTCGATCAGACATGAGTTCAATAATGTTCTCATAATAAACCACACATTAAATATTCAAATTATTGAATCGTATTATCGTTGGCAGAGCATATCCTTCACATACGTCATTCACTGACTTTTTGTACCGGCAGTACTACGTGTAAAGCAAATGTGACACAGTTGAACTTTTTTGCCACGGAACTACAGTGAATCTATATATTATTTTATTTGTACAGAATTCAGAGCGACTAGTTTCATGTTGATTTGATTTGTACATACAATTGTTAATCTACACATGGTGCGGGCATACAGTGTTACTCTCTCTAAGTAGTGCACGAACACAGAATGGCTTTGGCGTCTGAACTACACTCGCTAGCATTGTATGCATGTACGTACAGCAACCATCTGTCTAGAGCCCAAGTGTTTAATTACTCGTAGTCGGGAATCACTTGACGAGTGTAGCAGTGTCGCTCAACGCGTTTCAGCCAGATAGTTGTTTTGTGTTTAGTAACTGATCTGTTGTAGAGTTTAAATTGAACAAATATGTGTTTCTGTTAAACGTATGTTCATCGTTTATAGTATGTCACATGCATCACGTTATAAAACGAGCTGTCTTAACCGAAGCTATCCAAATTTTGATTCAAAATAAATGTTCAACGATTTGAGCTTTGTTTTACATGATATAACATTTATTTTCTTTATTGATTTCCAAAACAGACGATGAACCTTCGATGTTCATGTTATGTTCCTTCATGACCTGTGCAAGTTCATTGAAGATATCCACGTGAATGCCAATAATATTTTGCAATATATAGATATCAGTTTAAATGGTGGTTCATCTTGCTCGTCTGGCGAGATACTACTATGAGTGTGATATTGATCATAATACTCGAAATAATAGATTCATGCATATAACTTGGTATTACTGATTTGAAGGTGATACCGTAACACTAACCCGAGTGTGACAATCGTAATTTTGACACGTATGTGTGTGATAATCGTATAACTGACCAGAATGTGATAATCGGAACAACTCAGTGAGTTTGATAATCTTAACACTGATTAGAATGGGATACTCGTAATACAGGCCTTGTGTGTGACAATCAAAACTGACTATTATTGCTCGAAAAACAATATATTCAAAATCTGATTGAGACCTCTCATTGTAATAGAAAAAAAGTATTAAAAATCGTTAATCCAATTTTGCTCATAACGGGCAATATCAGTCATTCCCGTTAAAAGCAAACATTTTGACAGAGTATTATATGCTGGACTATGTAATCCTTTCTATCTTTTACCATACATAGCTAAAACTAATATGGTTTTCACTGAAGATGTTACTGATAGGTTCGATAATGTAAAAGTCACTGATGCAACTTTTTGATTGTATAAATCATGACATTTTGGTCGCGGAAATACAACGTTATTGAGTTCATTCCATAGACTAAAGCTGGATAAAATGCTGTCTCGTTGATTGAAAACGCTTAGTTATTTAGAACAAACAATCATCATCTTTCAGTACGCAAATGTAGAAGTTCTGCGAGGGTCGATCCTTGAATCTTTGTTCTTCGTCCCCTTTGCAGATGATACTTCAGTGTACTAGACTAGAAAAGTCATGATGATACCATTACAAATATGAATAATCATTTGGTTCACATTTCAAACTGGTTCAAATTTATTAAGTCGACACTTATAGTCGACCCGACATAGGTTATGATATTTTCCAAGAAAAATATACCCATTCCTAACACAAATCTAATTGAAGAGTAAACATATTGTAAATGGAGCGAAAACACAGATTATCGGTACAATATTATACCAGAGACTTAGTTGGAAAGGTCACATAACCTCTGTTGCCGGGAAATTATTCAAATAGTTTGGCATTCTTTTTATGATTCGAAATTTGAACGTCTTCTGCAAAATGTTTTTTGTACTGTAGCCATATTCATAATTTTCTGATTTGCTGTACAAACGAGCATGATTCTACCTACAAAACACACCTAAAACCTATTATTTTTTGACGACAGCGTTTCATTAGGACGCTATCATATAGCTGCAAACGTGACCACATTTTGTCTCATGTGTCAGAGGAATATATTCCAACTGTCACAACATCAACTTTTCCGCTGCAGTGTTGGTTCATGAAGTTGAAATCGATTAACTTACGTTGATACCTAGGGTTATATTTATGGTTATTCCATCAGAAATAACCCTAAGAAAAATTTTCGTGACAATACGGATGAACAAATTATCCGTAACTCAACACAATTCAAACTATTTTCAAAATACAGATCTGCTGAAGCATTTAATTCGATTGCTACAGATATAAGAACGAGTAGCAAGATAGGTTCGTTTAAGCGTAAGCTAAAATTATACCTGATGGAACTTGCGCGTTCAGACATTCTTAAGTTGTAGTATCCACTTTCTTTATGCAATTTACACAGCCAACTGTTTGTTAGTTATCAGAGTCACGTTAAGGATATTTTCTCTCTATTTTTTAGCCATTTGTATACTCTCATTTCCGGTCATCTCGTTCATGTAGAAACGTGTTCAGTTATCAGGCCCATCTTGATGATTCATGGAATGTTTTTTCTGTGCGTGTGGAACATGTCGTGTTAACTACGTAATTAGTTTTGAAATTTGTGTTCTTTGTGTGCCAATTTTATGCGAGCAAGTGTAATATACAACCACATGTGGAACATTTTCTTCTCTTAGTTTCCTTATTAAATGTCAGTTCATAGAGTAATTTTTCATTATTAAGTAATGTATGTTGACCTTAATTAAATAAATAAGGCCAACATACATTTACTCAATCATGACATTTTGAAACTAATTACAGAGCTAACCTGACATGTTTCATATGCACAGGAAAAAATATTTCCAGAATTCATCAAGATGGGTCTGATAATTGAACAGGTTTCTACGTGAACGTGGTCACCGGATATGTGAGTACGAACAGGAAAAAATAGAAAGCAAATAAATATTGCTCATGGAATCAGAAGTCCAAAAGAACGTTTCTTCTGGTCTTGCCATATTGAGCAATGGAGAATAGAGATTGTCCTTCAATAGTGTCCATTGGTGGGAGACACTTAGAGGAAATTTTTATCCCTACCCTTACTTATAAATTAATATTAAGTATATCGAAGTAAGCAATGTTGCCTGCCGAGCTGCTCTGCTAACCAAGACTGAAACATATCATCTGTGTATTCTGTTATTTATATAATTTGTCAACCGTCTATTTCACCCATATAAATTTAAAATCCTTATATCCATAATTGTAACACTTACCAAAATCTAACAATCTTAATGCTAGCCTTATTGTGATAATCGCAGTACTGACCTAAATGGGACTCGGTAGTCAAATGTTGGTATAGGCGTGATTGCAAAGCTGACATGATTGTGGTGATTGCAAAGCTGACCTGATTGTGGTGATTGCAAAGCTGACATGATTGTGGTGATTGCAATGCTGACTTGATTGTGGTGATTGCAAAGCTGACCTGATTGTGGTGATTGCAAAGCTGACCTGATTGTATGATTGCAAAGCTGACCTGATTGTGGTGATTGCAAAGCTGACCTGATTGGGGTGATTGCAAAGCTGACCTGATTGTGGTGATTGCAAAGCTGACCTGATTGTGGTGATTGCAAAGCTGACCTGATTGTGGTGTTTGCAAAGCTGACCTGATTGTGGTGATTGCAAAGCTGACCTGATTGTGGTGATTGCAAAGCTGACCTAATTGTGGTTATTGCAAAGCTGACCTGATTGTGGTGATTGCAAAGCTGACCTGATTGTGGTGATTGCAAAGCTGACCTGGTTGTGTTGATTGCAAAGCTGACCTGATTGTGGTGATTGCAAATCTGACCTGATTGAGGTTATTAATACTGGCATGATTGTGATAACTATCATGATGTAAAGCTCACTAGGCATTGTTCAGAAAATAATCGACTGGTATGGGGCAATATTGTTATTTTGCAGATGTTTTTCTAACATACAATCGTAAAAGAAGTGCTTGGGGCTTAAGTACACAACCTACGTTGAACGAAAAAGGGAAAAAATGGACGAGTCTACCTATGTTGAAGGTTTTCATGATATCGAGGCCGTGAAGAAAATTAAGTACAACACTTTGGGAAAGACGGGTACGCATTGTTTGTTTTAGGTTGAATTAAAGAGGATATTTGTGAACAAGAGCAAACACCGAAGTTCTTGTCAAAAATCTGATAAATTGGACAACTTACAATTATTCCAAGCAACGATTCATTGGAAGAATTATTCCAGTTGATGGTACAATTTCTTTATAAGTGTTTACATATAT
>SDVV010035213.1:0-11088 GCA_016164225.1 Gammarus roeselii
TAACTACGAACATGGTTTGATATGAGTGATATGTGTAACTACAAACATGGTTTGATATGAGTGATATGTGTAACTACAAACATGGTTTGATATGAGTGATATGTGTAACTACAAACATGGTTTGATATGAGTGATATGTGTAACTACAAACATGGTTTGATATGAGTGATATGTGTAACTTCAAACATGGTTTGATATGAGTGATATGTGTGACCACAAACATGGTTTGATATGAGTGATATGTGTAACTACGAACATGGTTTGATATGAGTGATATGTGTAACTACAAACATGGTTTGATATGAGTGATATGTGTAACTACAAACATGGTTTGATATGAGTGATATGTGTAACTACAAACATGGTTTGATATGCACGGCTGCTAATAGATCGATAATATATATTCAGAAAAGTTTTATTAGATTAACTTTAGATACGATAAACAAATCGGGGTTGTCTTCTTTTCTACGGCTCATTGGTAAAACAGTTACTAAAAAATAATGGTCTTCAAGCTTGAGGTATCTTTAATAAGAAACGGCCATATTTAATTTGAAATTATGATAATCATCAATCTCAAACTTTCACTGGGAGGCTTCGTCAGGATATTCAGTTATCAACTCTCCATTCAAAATTGTATTCTGCTAACAGTAAATATAGCCAAGTTATGTGTTTCATGATAAAAAATGTATAACTTTTCCACAAGTAGTTAGTCAGCTTGGCAGCCTTAGTGGAAACGGTTAAGTGCACAGAGCAATTGATGGAGCACCGTTACAAAATATTCTCTGGTAATCAAGTTCAATTGTTCATACTCGCGCTCTCCAGTGACAAAACAATAGGAAGCTGAACGTGGCAAACGTAGTTACATGGGCAGATATGAAGGAATACAAAGCCATGAACGTATTTGCATACATGTAAGCAGAAATGCCGGGTCAACTTACCAGCGCCATCTGTTGAGCTCTTCAAGGACTTCTCGGGCCGCGGTATCTCGATCTCTGTAACATACATACAAACGCGTCAGGTACTTATTTGAGTAATGGTGGTGCTGGTGCTTGTTACAAGGATTTTTAGAAGCCAATTACACATTTTAGAAACATAAAATGTCACATGCACGATGAAATCGATTTATTTTTTTCTTCTTGTAGAAGTTCTACGAAGTGGTCTTATGATGCAGTCCTACGATACAAATCTATGAAGCAGTCATATGATGGAGTATTATGATGAATGAAATACTATGATGCTATCCTATGATGCCGTCTTATGATGCAGTCCTACAATGCAATCCTGTGATATAGTCTTATGATGCAGTCCTATGATGATTTCCTATGATGGAGCACAATGATGCAGTCCTATAATGTAATCTTTTAATGCAGTACTACGATGCAGTCTTATGGTGTAGTTCTATGGTGGAGTGCTATGTTGCAGTCTTATGATGCAATCCTACGATGCAGTCCTACGGTGTAGTTCTATGATGAAGTCCTATTATGACGTCCTATGATGCAGTCAAATGATGCAGTCGTATGATGCAGTAGTATGATGCAGTTCAATGGTACAATCCTATGATGCAGTCTTATTATGAAATCCTATGATTCAGTTCTATGATGCAGTCCTATACTGATAGCCTATGATGCAATCTTATGATGCAGTTCTGTGATACAGTTCTATGATGCAGTCCTATGATGCAGTTCCATGGCGCAATCCCATGATTCAGTCCTTTGATGCAGTCATATGATGCAGTCCTATGATGCAGTCCTATGATGCAATCCTATGATGCAGTCCTACGATGCAGTCCTGTGATGCAGTCCTATGATGCTGATGGCGCCCTGTACTTCTTGACCCGATGCCCCACTACTCTAGTTTCCGTCAAGAAGGCTAGCAAATGTTTCCAGGCCAGTATAGGTTCGGGCCACCGAGGTACAAGGGCCTAACAAGGCGTGACACTAAGGAGGTTATCGTCTCGACAGGTGGAATCAAAAGATGAAGTTTTCAGGCAGCACCACTGTAACAATATTAGGAGAAGTTACACTGACGGTAACTATTGAATACGGTCATGTGACAATGATGGGGCGACGATAAGAGCAATAATAGAGGCCGTCACAGAGGCTTAGGCTGACCTCTTTTCGTGACGGCATAAAATCAACTTTCTACTCCCTCCTCAATCACATCCCTAAATAGCATTTAAGCCCAGCCCCTCCTATGACGTAGAATTCCTGAAATTTGTATTTCTGTATGGGACCGGAAACAGAGTCCGATAAACAATGATAAATATAAATATAAATAACGGAACATACGGAATCATGAATGATAATAATTATGCAGTAATAAATATAAATGAATGTTGTTGAAAACCCACATGTGGGACAAGGATCTCAACATGGAGCTAATGCATAGGGAAATACCCCCCACAATTCAGTCCTACAATGCAGCCATATGATGCAGTTCTATGATGCAGTCCTATGATGCGGTATGATACAGACCTATGATACAGTCATATGATGCAGTCCTATGATGCAGTATGAAACAGTCCTATGATGCAGTGCTATGATGCAGTGCTATGATGCAGTCCTATGATGCAGTCCTATGATGCAGTCCTATGATGCAGTGTGATGCAGCGCTATGATGCAGTCCTGTGATGCAGTCCTATGATGCGGTCCTATGATACAGTCCTATGATGCAATCTGATGCAACCCTGTGATGCAGTCCCATGATGCAGTCCTATGATGTAGTATGATGCCGTCCTATGATGCAGTTACTATGATGCAGTATGATGCAGTCATGTGATGCAGTCCTATGATGCAGTCCCATGATGCGGTCCTGTGATGCTATACCATGATGTAGTATGATGCCGTCCTATGATACAGTTCATATAGTGCAGTTTGATGCAACCCTGTAATGCAGTCATATGATGCAGTCCCATGATGCTGTCCTATGATGCAGTCCTATGATGAAGTATTATGCAGTCCTATGATGCAGTTCCTAAGATGCGATATGATGCAGTCCTATGATGCAGTCCCATGATACGGCCCCATGGTGCAGTTCATTTGATGTTGTATGATGCAATCCTATGATACAGTTTCTATGATCAGTAGAAGGATGCAGTCCTATGATGCAGTTCCTATGATGCAGTATGATGCAGTCATATGATGCAGTTCCTATGATATAGTAGGATACAGTCCTATGATACAGTTCCTATGATGCAGTAGGATGCAGTCCTATGATGCAGTAGGATGCATTCCTATGATGCAGTCCTATGATTCAGTTCCTATGATGCAGTAGTATGCAGTCCTATGATGCAGTTCAAATGATGCACAATGATGCAGTCCTATGATGCAGTTCCTATAATGTTGTAGGATGCAGTTTATATGATGCAGTTCCTATGATGCAGTATGATGCAGTCCTATGATGCAGTTCTTATGATGTAGTATGATACAGTCCTATGATGCAGTTCCTATGATGAAGTATGATGCAGTTCCTATGATGCAGTCCTATGATGCAGTCCTATGATGCAGTTCCTATGCATTGATTTGACTACAACTTTGATATCTTGTAATCAACTGCAGGACGTCACCCTGGTGACACGTGGTGCGCCACTGGTATAGAAGGGAAGCGGGACGTCACCCTGGTGACAGGTGGTGCTCCACTGGTATAGAAGGGAAGCGGGACGTCACCCTGGTGACAGGTGGTGCTCCACTGGTATAGAAGGGGAGCGTGACGTCACCCTGATGACAGGTGGTGCGCCACTGGTATAGAAGGGGAGCGTAACGTCACCCTGGTGACAGGTGGTGCGCCACTGGTATAGAAGGGGAGCGGGGCGTCACCCTGGTGACACGTGGTGCGCCACTGGTATAGAAGGGAAGCGGGACGTCACCCTGGTGACAGGTGGTGCGCCACTGGTATAGAAGGGGAGCGTGACGTCACCCTGGTG
This sequence comes from Gammarus roeselii, assembly GCA_016164225.1. NCBI lineage: Eukaryota > Metazoa > Arthropoda > Malacostraca > Amphipoda > Gammaridae > Gammarus > Gammarus roeselii. The sequence goes on from SDVV010035213.1 coordinate 3,923, forward strand.
ACAGGTGGTGCGCCACTGGTATAGAAGGGGAGCGGGACGTCACCCTGGTGACAGGTAGTGCGCCACTGGCATAGAAGAGGATCGTGACGTCACCCTAGTGACAGGTGGTGCTACACTGGTATAGTAGGGAAGCGTGACGTCACCCTGGTGACAGGTGGTGCGCCACTGGTATAGTAGGGGAGCGTGACGTGACCCTGGTGACAGGTGGTGCGCCACTGGCATGGTAGGGGAGCGGAACGTCACCCTGGTGACAGGTGGTGCGCCACTGGTATAGAAGGGGAGCGTGACGTCACCCTGGTGACAGGTGGTGCGCCACTGGTATAGAAGGGGAGCGTGACGTCACCCTGGCGACAGGTGGTGCGCCACTGGTATAGAAGGGGAGCGGGACGTCACCCTGGTGACAGGTAGTGCGCCACTGGTATAGAAGAGGATCGTGACGTCACCCTGGTGACAGGTGGTGCTACACTGGTATAGTAGGGGAGCGTGACGTCACCCTGGTGACAGGTGGTGCGCCACTGGTATAGTAGGGGAGCGTTGACAGGTGCTGAGTTGCAGAGACACAACATCTGTCACCAGCCTGACGCTACGTGTCGGACTGTTTCAGTCGTACTCACTCTAAGCGCAGTTATTGTAATTAGAAACACAGTTGATAAAGATCATTACTCACTATTAAAGAAAACTGTAACCAGACTAAATCCCTCATGATGAAAAGCACTCATTGACTTAGTGAATCATTAGTGTAATAAAGACTATACCTTCTGCACGTCTCAACACAAGCATTGTGCAGGAACATTTTCTGCTCAGGACATAACGAAACTATTCTGGCGTCTCGTCACGTGAAACGCAGCTCTCTGCAGATGGCCCACATATAGTTAACGCAGCTCTCTGCAGATGGCCCACGTATAGTAAACGCAGCTCTCTGCAGATGGCCCACATATAGTAAGCGCAGCTCTCTGCAGATGGCCCACATATAGTTAACGCAGCTCTTTGCAGATGACCCACATATAGTTAACGCAGCTCTCTGCAGATGGCCACTTATAGTTAAACGCAGCTCTCTGCAGATAGCCCACTTATAGTTAAACGCAGCTCTCTGCAGATGGCCCACATATAGTTAAACGCAGCTCTCTGCAGATGGCCCACACATAGTTAACGCAGCTCTCTGCAGATGGCCCACATATAGTTAAACGCAGCTCTCTGCAGATGGCCCACATATAGTTAACGCAGCTCTCTGCAGATGGCCCACATATAGTTAAACGCAGTTTTATGCAGATGGCCCACATATAGTTAAACGCAGCTCTCTGCAGATGGCCCACATATAGTTAAACGCATCTCTCTGCAGATGGCCCACACATAGTTAACGCAGCTCTCTGCAGATGGCCCACACATAGTTAAACGCAGCTCTCTGCAGATGGCCCACATATAGTAAGCGCAGCTCTTGGAAGATGGCCCACATATAGGTAAACGCAGCTCTCTGCAGATGGCCCACATATAGGTAAACGCAGCTCTCTGCAGATGGCCCACATATAGTTGAAGATTTCAGACCAGTTGGGTTCTGGAGGGAAACCCGATAAGTCGTTAAAGTTCTTTCCTCATTAGCGGAAGCGGCCTCTTGCGGCCGCTGACGGCGCATTAAGAATATTGACTGCAACGTCCGTCATTCAGGCGTGAATAAGACCGCTCTAAATGATGACAGTGACTAAAAAGGCAGACTGTACAATAAGACCACTCCACATGCTGGACGCAACCGCACACAACTAAGAATAAGTTATGGCACACAACTCTATCCTGCTCATGTGTATAGTAATTCTCTCTATCGCCTTAACAATGGCGAGGCAGCGAGCGCATCGCCTGAGCAGACTGAAACGAGGATTTCATTTGAGGAGTTCATAACTCGAGTCATAAGGCTGTGTGCCGCTTTACGGAACAGTACCTTGATGTGATCTGATTGGTTTTCAGCAAAAACCCTGCTCGCTGACTTCGAGCGAGGGATCTGCATCGGCCGTCTAAATGTGTCAGTATAACTCACTGTTAATTTCTTCACGCTACATTGAAACTATTTTATCCACAGTGTATTACAATAAATCGGGTAACAATATGATTTGAAGAGCTGGATTTTAGCTTCCCTTGGTGCAAACAAGAATTTTCGTATCAGCATGTTACCAACTGCATTTTGCCGCCTTGTTTGCTTTGCAACATCCTTGTCATCTGTGCAATTTGCTGTGATGATGTGCCCTAGATATTGAAATTCATCCACATAATCCAGTGCAACACCGCCTAGTTTTATCTCAGTCGATAGGTAGTAACTAGGACCCCTCGGTCTAACTAGCATACATACAGTTTTCGCAGTGTTATATACAATATCATGAGGTTCAGCAAATTTATTACAGATATCAAGAAGCTTTTGCAATGCTGAGAGAGTCGGTGCTAACAGCACCATATCATCTGCATAACTAAGATTGTTAACACAACAGTTGGCGACATGACACCCTTGGTTTTCTCTACTTAGATGGTAATTCAACTCATCAGTGTACACGTTATACAACAGTGGCGATAGCTGACCTCCCTGCCTAATTCCGTTTTTACAATGATAAGTGGTCGATTTCGAACTACCTAATCGCACCAAGAATTCCTGTTCCCTGTACCAAAATACAAGCAAGTGCACAATATGACGAGGGGCTCCTCTCTCGATTAACTTTCTGAACAAAGTCCAATGGTTTACTCTATCAAAAGCTTTTTTCGCGTCTAAACAACACAGAAAAACAGGCGAGTCTCTACTGCAGTAATACTCAACAGTTTGTTTCAATGCGAATATCGCCATTTCAGTCCCATGGCCCTCTTTGAATCCAAACTGACTGTTTGCGGTCGACATAAATGTTTGCAATCTTGCAAGAATAACCTGCTCAAGAACCTTGCAAATTGAGGTGGCAATAGCAATGGGGCGATAACTTTTTATATCAGAAGGGTCCTTTGTTTTACATTTCAGAAGAGAAATCACAGTTACATGTTTTACCTCTCTTGGTAGCTCCCTGACATGAATGCAGCCCGAAAGGAAGAGAGCAAGTACTGCAGTCAGTCTGTGGGAAGCATTCTTGAACACTTCACTCGGTATGTCGTCATTTCTAACAGCTTTGTTATTTTTGAGGCCTTTGACAATGCTCCTAACCTTTGCCCCAGTCACCATTTCGTTAACAGCAAGAACATTATCGAGGGCGTTTTGCACCCAACCTCTATTCTCTTCCGTGTCAACAGAATTAGCAATGTGCTGGAAATACTCCCCCAGACCCTTGCAATGTTTGCTTCCCTAGTTACGCCCACCACCGCGAGTGGAAGTGCTTTCTTTTTAGGATTAAGTGACCAAATTTCTTTCCAGAAAACTTTACATTTACCTTCTCGCAAGTTTGTTAGAAGAGCCTGCGCACGCAACTGTTGCTCGTTCTCTCTCAAAAACGCGAGTCCTCTATGAAACCGTGCCTTTGCCATCCTCATTGCTACCTCAAGCTGACCTCCCCGAGGCCTTCCAGCAATATTCCAATTAAATACAGCGTCTCGTACAGCATAATTCAGTTCTCGTACTCGTTCATTCCAGCCTGGGACGTTATATTTGCTCGGTTTTATACTGCCAAAAACACGCCGTACTGCAATTAATATTCACTGCCTCGTACAGCCATACAGATCATTCAATTTTACGTTATCAACACCTTCATTCACTCTGAGAAGCCTATCAGGGATAAGAGGCAGACTGTACAATAAGATCTCTCCACATGCTGGACGCGACCTAAAAGGCTGACTGTTCAATAAGACCGCTCCACATGATGAACGTGACTAAAGAGGCAGACTGGCAATAGGACGGCTCCACATGTTGGACGTGGTTCAAGACTCACACTGTACAAGAAGGCGGTTCCACATGTTGGATCTCACTAAAGACACATACTGTACAGTTAGACGCTTACACATGTTGGACTTGACTATAGACGTAGACTGTACAGTAAGACGGGTCCACACGTTGGACCTGATTAAAGACGTAGACTGTATTCTAAGACGGTTCCACATGATGGATCTGACAAAAGACGCCCACTGTACAGTAAGGCGGTTCCACATGTTGGACCTGACTAAAGACGCCGACTGAAAAGAATTCATCACTTCAGGAACCCATGCAATACTTTTACACGTTTGTACATGACCTTTAAATTTAAGACATCCATTGTTCGACCTTTGATCCATTCGGTAATTATTGGGAGCGTTCTCCAACTTTGTCGTGACAGGATGTCACAAGAAGTATTCGCAGCTACTGTTCATGCTACTGTTCATGCTACTGTTCGTGTTCCTGCTGCTGCTGTTGCTGCAGCGACCAAGAACCTCTCCACCAAGGGTGGTCTGGAGTAATAACAATGATGGTTCTTTAGAGCCTCGAAGGTGGCTGACAAAGCCAAAGTTCCAATAGATCTTGCACGGTCTTGATTAAACGCGCGGCAACTCCAGCAAGATTGCAAATAGCAAATCTCAATCACTTCGGTGTGAGGATTGTTGGAATCAGCTGCGCTGTGTATAGCATTTATTTGATTACTTCAAAAAAGTTGAGTGTTTTCAAAGTTTTCAAGTATGCTAACATCCTCTCATTCTTTTCATCCAGTTTGTAATCATCCGGAAGTATTTTGTCGGGTACTCGTCTTACGAAGTCCAGCTAATGCATTCGTTGAAGTGTTCCCACCATCAAGCGTTCACGTCGCGATTAATTTAATACAATGAGTAGGATATATGTTACAAAAACTAGGTGTTATGTTATGTTGGAAGAAATGCTCGCGCTCGTAGGCCAAGTACAGGAATACAACACAGCGCTGATATTCCTTATTTAATTCTACTGCAAATGCGTTCGTAAAGAGAAAAGCGCGCTGAGTGAACGAAAATTAATGCGTAATCAGGGAATATACCCCAGACCAGCTATGATACGCAGACAACAAGTAATCCGGTACTGTTATTCAATCGAGTAAGCGCTCAGCCTCCTTTTCCAACAGGTCCGTCAGTGTGTGTGTGTGTGTGCATGTAACGGGGCTCCAGTTAGTCATTAGTCCCCTTCCACGAGAGTCCCGTGGGTGTACGGCTTTCTTCGTAGTCTTTAGTTCTTTACTCTGGCATTGACCTCAACGCCATTAATGAGCACGAATACTGCCACTTTTTGCTCATTTTCAGTACGATCCGTGACACACATCGTTGTACGATTCGTGGTACGAACAGGGACTCTCATCGTGGTACGACTCGTGGAACGACTCGCATTTTGATATATTCAAAAGAATCGTCCAATTAAATGCAGAAAAAAATTAAGTTCGAACTCAATTTTTTTGGTGGTCCACGTCCACTCTATTGCATCGTGGTCCACGTCCACTCTATTGCATCGAGACACATCGATCGAGTCAGCACGCACACGGGCTGAATTAATTATATTTCAATCGCTTCGTATTAGCTGATTGAACCGTGTTTAAAAGGGTGTTGTCAGCCCGGCTTGGGCAGACCTTAGACCCTTGGTTCCTCGTACAATATCCCTCGATTCCAACGCACTAGAAAGCCCTTTCACTCTAACGTGGTCTAATTCTTTTACAATAGATACGATTCTAGTACTCCAGCTTCTTGGTGGAAGGTATTTCAGCAGTCTTTCCATGAATAGTATCTCATATAGTGATTAAATCATAATTTTTCACACGTGTTCCTTTCATTCCCTGTAATATCCTTCGAACAAACCGTATGGCTGATAAGCGTTCCCTTATTCTACAGAAACTTCTTGGACACTTTCTGCTCATACATCTTCGTCTCATCCACCTAGTTCCTGGGTTTTCTCCCCCTACATCTTTAACACCTCTGTCGAGTTTTGGTTACTTCCTCCCTTAAATGTTAAATTTCTTCATTACGCTCTCGGATTGTTTCTTCTCCACACATCTGATCTTATCCAGAGAGTTTTTGTAAACTATGTTCCCAGTGTGAACGTACCGCACAGATGAAAGATGTCATTTACCCCACAACAACTCCCAGTGTGCTGGGTCCCTATTTTCATTCTTCCCCCACTTCATACAGTACATCTGTGAGATGCTTTCGCCCCACCTGCAAATCCTTGTGTACTCGGTTTCCATCTCCATTCCTCCCCCCACTACGTTCTCGACCCCACAGCAACTCCTTGTGTACTTGGTTCAATTATAATTCTTTCCCCAATACGTACCGTACAGCTGTATGTTTTTCTCGGTCTCCCCAAGCGAGTTCTTGGAGCCGCAGAGATAGATACCAAAGTCGCGCTTGTTGAGGTCGTGTATGGTGAGCATCATTTGCGTGAAGTAGCCCGAGCTACTCTCCTCTGTGATCTGCCTGCTTGAGTTGATGAGCAGCTGTTCCTTGAACTGCCAGAAGTGGACGGCGTTGGGGTAGGCGGACACGTTACACTCCAGTGTGACGCTGGTGCCCACCGGGGCCCCTAGCAGCTGACTGGGCGCAGTGATCAGAGGCTCGACTAGATAGAGGAGAGAGGGGACACTCTCATAAAAAAAAACATAGAGAAATGACTGTTAATTTTTTTTCTACACGGTGGCTCAAAATGATTGATTTACGATTATTTTGAAACTTTTTCCTCTGTATCCTAAGACGCGGTGTCTAAAACCGCAGGTGTCTTTCCGAAAAGTATGTACGCCTTTTCACCACCCGGGACTGGCCGCTTGTTCTTCATCATCATCGTCACATTACACGCTGAACACACCAACACAATTGATCACTCATATCAGCTAACACGGGAATGACCACACGGTGGTGGACCTCGACACATCAATACACTGGAAGTACAACAGAATGAAGGTACCCGCTTACCAATTTTGCCTTACACCATAAACTCAACATAGTGGAGAATACCACATCCACCAAAATGACCCACTGACCAATCTCCTATACCTCACAAGCCCACGTCACGATCCTGGGAGTAACAGACAACACAGGAACGACGTTCAAGCCCACGTCACGATCCTGGGAGTAACAGACAACACAGGAACGACGTTCAAGCCCACGTCACGATCCTGGAAGTAACAGACAAAGCAGGACCGACGTTCAAGCCCACGTCACGATCCTGGGAGTAACAGACAACACAGGAACGACGTTCAAGCCCACGTCACGATCCTGGGAGTAACAGACAACACAGG
>SDVV010035214.1:0-11088 GCA_016164225.1 Gammarus roeselii
ATATGTATATATATATACACTGCTAGGTGATGCCACCTAGCAGTGGTATCACCTAGCACTGGTTCGGGGACACGAGACAGTCAGACGTACGTGACGACATCGGAATAGAGAGAGGTATAGAGAGATCGATCCTCCCCTAATACGAGATGGACAAAGACAATTTCTTGAATAAAAGTCACTAAAAAAGTCACTAAAAAGTCACTTTGCAATCGCGACAAAAGTTACTTCAGAATGTTTTAATTGTTGGGGAAAAATTCTTCCCAACAAATGTTGACTGATATTAAATGTATCAGAAATTAGGGAAGTTTGAAATTTTTGAAAAGGATCAGTTATAGATACTTTGATCGCCTTGAGGGTGATTTTTCGATTTTGTCTCAGGCAGGATGTAGGAACCCTAAAATAAAATAAAAATCTAATTGATGAACATTTGCAAAGCTAGTATCAAATTTCAAAACTATTTCCCTAACGATAATCAGTTATATGGTCGTGATATCAAAATTAATGTTCAAGTGACTTTCAAAGGAATCCAAATACTGCACATGTTGCATATCAACGATCAATGTTTGCTCGATGTTTATTGTCATGAAATAAAGTTTCTGCGAAGAGCGAGGCCGCACCGACGTTTGTTGTTGGACTTGTTCTGCCAGTTTTGCTAATAAAGACTGGCAGCGGATGAAACTTGAAAACGAAGGAAGCCAGGAATAGGAATGAACTTTTTCATATATCCGGGTTTCATCAATGAATGAAAATGTTTTACAAAGAGAGCGCTTTTTCAGGAAAGCCAATCTGTTCTGCAAATCATTTGCCAGTTCTGTATTTTTTTTATTTATCGCGAATGTAATACCCCAGTAGACGATATCATTCAACACTTTTAAAAAATCCGCAATAGGTATTCGCTATTTTGCAGTACTATTTATCTGATCGAAGTAGCCTGTTGAAATGAAGGCCTTCCTGAACAGCTGGTCTACCGCATTCACAATAACCGCTGATGAACTGCATATGCAAGTCACTCTGGACACCAATGTTGCTGTTATGACAATCTATTCCCTCAGCCAATATTATAGTTTTTTTTTGTGCAAATCCAAATAATCTGTAAAATAGCTGTAAGAGAACTGAACTAAGCTGAAGGATAAAATTATGAAGCGCATTTGCAAGATAATGAATTCGTTGTTATGTTTATTGAGAATAAAACATTGTACAGAAACATTGTTGGAGATTCCTGTCATGTTTTAATAACATTGATCAGAGGCACGAATACCGGCAATTATTTATCAATATGATGATCATTATTATATTTATATATTATATATTATATTTATATATTATATTATATTTACTCAAATTTAGTAAATATTTAATATTTATACCATTTATTTTGACGTCATTGGGAGTGCTGCTCATGCGAAGCACATTCCTTCGTCGCTAAACATCATTACACTCAAAGGAAATAAGTCACCTCGTCCTTGCGAATCCGACTTTGCCTCATCGTGTGAAGAACGTCTCTTTGCACCATTGCAGAACTTGTTGCCCTCCGTAAGCAGCCCGTCTGCTTGTACGTGTACAGAAAGTCTCTCCGTCCGTGTGAAACATGTCTCAACGAACGGGTGCAGCACGTCGTCTCGTTCGTGTAAGGAACGCCTCCTCGTCCGTGCGCGCCAGGTCTCTTCGTCCTTGTGAAGCAGAAATCCTTGTCCAAGTAGAGCAGGTCTTCCCATCCGTGTGAAACAAGTCTCTTCGTCCTTGTGAAGCAGAAATCCTTGCCCAAGTAGAGCAGGTCTTCCCATCCCTGTGAAACAAGTCTCCTCGTCCATGTGAAGCAGATTTTTCTCGTCCGTGTGAAACAGGGATCCTGTTCCGGGTTTTCTCGTTCGTTTGAAACAGGTTTCCTTGTTCGTGTGAAGCGTGTTTCCTCATCCGTGTGAAGCACGTTTTCTTGTCTTTGTGGATCACGACTTCTCGTAGTCTCCTCGTCTGTGTGAAGCATGTTTTCTCGTCCATGTGAAGCAGTTACCTTGTCTTCGAAGAGTAGGTCTTTTCGGCCGTGTGAAGCACGTCTCTTCGCGCGTGTAGAGTGTAAAGTAGGTCTATTCATCTGTCTGTAGCAGGTCACCGCCCGTGCTAAGCAGGTCGCAACCTCCATTAGAAACAGGTCTCTTCGTGTGTGTTAAGTAGGTATCTCGTCCGTGTGGAGCATTTCTCCTCGTCCGAATGAAGCAGGTCTTCTCGTCAGTATGAAGCATGTCTCCTAATCCGTGTGTAGCGCGTCTCCTCGTCCTTGTGTAGCACGTCTCATCGTCCTTGTGTAGCACGTCTCCTCGTCCATGTGTAGCACGTCTCATCGTCCGTGTGAAGCACGACCCCTCGTCCGTGTGTAGCACGTCTCCTCGTACGTGTGAAGCACGTCTCCTCGTCCGTGTGTAGGACGTGTCCTCGTATGTGTGTAGCACGTCTCCTCGTCCGTTTGTAGCACGTCTCCTCGTCCAGGAGACGCAACACACTATGGTACGCTCAGCCTCCCGCGCTCGTCATCATCATTTCCCGTCAAGTTTGACCCTCGGCCCTTGCCGTAAATTCGACGTTTTGTGCGGAAGCAACTGGTTCCGGGCGCCGTATCCATTACTCGTGTGTGTTGCGGAACGGTGAACAGCATCCATTACTTGTGCGTGTATGTGTTGCGGGAACAGTGACGGCCTGTTACGGCCCTCGGTGCCCCCAGCCCCACCCCACTCTCCTCCCTCCGGTCTCCGACCCTCTCGACGCACCCACAACACTGCCAAGCTTACGAAAATTTATTCGCTTGTTAGCCGGCGTTGCCGACAGGGGGCTGGAAACACGGGAGGGGGGACGTGGACAAGGAGGGGGGAGGAACGTGAATTAGGAACTGGTGGGATAGCAAGGGAGAGATGGAGAATAGATTCGACTGTCATTATGTTCTAGCAGTCCTGAGGTTAGAAAAACAGATTTCCGTGAGTTGTTCATAAATGAGTGGAGGAGAGTGCCGGGTTAAGTACGGGGGTGAAACGGCAACCCCCACTGACAAAGTACGAGGGGTGCAACGACAACACCCACTGATTGTTGCAAAATCGATTCTTCGGCAGAAGTTTATAAATGTTCACCTTGAGTAGGAATAAAACAACTGGCTTGTTGACCCAAACTTAATTGCCTTTCGATAGTAAGAAGATTAGTTCTGAAGTAGACCATCTAAGAGAGCAACATGTGTCTGTGTAATTTATGTTTGAAACGAAAGAAAATATCATTTACCGAAGATAATCGAAACAACTCAAATCAGCACCTGAACAGGAGAGGAGTTCGATATCATAAGAGCACACTATAACTCAACTGACAGTTAAACATGCAAAGTACGTTTATTGACGTATCTATTAATTATTTACTACTTTTTCAAATTGTATCAAAGGTCCATCATAAATGAATGGGACGAAAACCGCTTACTTTAATCAATTAACAAAGTTTCTTGAATAGAGTGTTTTACTTCTTTAAACCATACCGCTAGTTTTGAGGCAAGCAGCTGTGTGTGTGTGTGTGTGTGTGTGTGTGTGTGTGTGTGAGGGTGTGTGTGTGTGTGTCTACGATCTAATGCAGGAAGTATGACATGCTCCCACAAATGACCCTGTAGAGTGCAGTGCGTTTCTAACGCTCCCATCCGAGAAGTCCCGTCTGTTGTCATTAGGTTTCCTAATTGTTTGGTCCTTCAACGACTAACCTCTTCCGAAGCCGCTTCCCGCTCGTTCGCTGCTTCCCCTCGCAACCAAATGATGTTATTCGAAACCGGCGAGTCTTCCTCGAGCCGTGAAGATTTCATTACCAGACTTTAGAGTGGAGACTATGGCCATTATTTCTTCTAATACTTATTTGTCCAACAAACCCACGGTCGTCTTGGACACGTTTCTCAACGTCCTGTAGAATGTGGTGTAGGTGTGGGCGCCCTCCCACGGCAGCTCACAGACTGTTGTTTCTCAAGCACCTGATCAACACAATCCGAGCATGACTGTTTATTAGAGATTAGTCTAAGAGTTTTGTTTGTTTCAATTAATTGGTGATCGAATTATACCCCTTCGGTCATGGACTGTAATGTACAATTACTGTTTTCAAAACATAGCAAATAATAGAGGTGCGCTTCTTTCTGCTGAAGTTCTCCAAACTATTTCATTCCATTGTCGCAATAAATTTAAAATTCATCTGTGAAAAGTAGAATTGAGTACTCATGATGCGCTTAGCCAGCTCTTGTTTCATCAAACGATTTAGTACTCAGAAAAAAGCATTACACAACTTTTAATTTTATTTGTCGAAAAATCTTCTCGAAATAAAATATATACGCCAAAATTGTTTTACAATGAACACCAAAAGTTACAAAATTAATTTACGGAAGCTAAATAGTTGATGAGACAAATATTAACCTGAGACAAGGATGCCTGTTTTTCCCCGTCATTCAGCACTTTTGCCATTGACTGTACTATACTGCCACAAGGAGTCTCTTTCCTAGGAAATCTTGCATATAGTAAATATCTTGCATTACCTGGATGCCGTTACAGCGAGAGTTATGCAACGTTACTGACCACAGGTGGTTGTGATCAAGACTCTCACAACAACGGGCAACGACACCTCCAATGCCGGAAAGCACTAGTGACGATCGTCGAGAAGAACGATGTTATTCAAGACCGTTACTTTCATCTATATTTGTTTGTTCGAGTGGATGAGTAACGAGGCAAGCGTTTACAATCTTCAGCATTTCAAACGCTGACTTAGGATCTTCCATTGTTCCATTTATATACATTTTTATTTGTTCGTTCAAATGCAAGAGTAACGAGCCAGACGTCTACAATCTTCTGTACCAGAAACCATCAATGTCTCCATTTATGAAAAATTATCGTACGATGTAGTGTTAATCCGTGCTCATTGTATCGCCTTAAAGTGTTCGATACATCCTGAGTTATATCAAACGAGGCCATTTAAGTTTAATAAGGTTTGATGATGATATGGTACAAGGGACGCAGTTAGCGTACAATATTATATTTTCGGGGTAGGTTTTGCCGTATAGATAATATACCATTAGGTTATTCTGATTATAGTAGAACGAGGAATTATCTAATAGATCAGTGCATAATCAACGTAACGTTTGTGTTTTTCGTTCTTCGCGGGCAGAATTTTATTAACTCGACATTTAAAATTTGTTAACATTCTCCAGTTTAAATTTCATCTGGTCCATGCGAGCAGTAAACACACTAACAAGGATTATTTAACTTGGCAAATTATTTCAGAACCGCTTATTTACTGCGAGTTAATTAGTTTGTTGAACCGCAACTTAGTTCATTCAATGAACGTAGCAAAATTTTGGGGCTGTTTGAAACTTTATTAATAAAGATTACAGAACAAACAATGATCAAAGGCATGTTGTTGGGAAAACCTTAAAATGGTTGTAGATGATTAAACAGCAGACGGCGCACACCAGCATTGGGGTTGAGTTGAGTTGTCATAAAGTGGACTATGAACAAGGAAACAGAGTTGGACACAGTAACCCTGAAATTAATATCCAAAAAAAATCAATAAATGTATGTTTGCAATTTTGTGTATAGTCAGAAATAAGACAGGAGGAAACAATATCGAAAATATCTACTACAAAACGTACAATTTCACTTTGAGAATGCTGTACTCAAAACGCTGCAAAGCGTACAATCTCATTGTGAGAATGTTGCACTCATAACGCTGCAAAGCGTAAAATCTCATTGTGAGAATGTCGCACTCAAAATGTTGCGGAACGTGGAATCACAAAGTGAGAATGTCGCACTCAAAACGCTGCAAAATGTACAATCTCATTGTGAAAATATTGCACTCAAATCGCTGCAAAACGAACAAACCCGTTATGAAAATGCTTCCCTCAAAACGCTGCACAGCGTAAAATCTCACTGTGAGAATGTTGCACTCAGAACGCTTCAAAGCGTACAATCTCTTTGTGAGAATGTTCCACTGACAACGCAAATCTTAGGTATTTGTGAAGTCGATGGTACTTCAGATTTTTGGTTTATCCTTTCCGTTTCTGGAATACAGTCTTTATAACTGATTTCATAGTCAGACTCTTGGTTTTGTTCTTTCATTAATGGCATTATTGAGTCACAGAAGCATACAAAGAAAGCTCTTACGATTCAAGTTCCACAGAAAGAAAAAATACAGATTTTTTGAGTTACATATATGAATGATTAAAGAATGATTTGCACAGTGCAAATGCAATCTTTCAGAAACAAACATTCTCATGCAATCATACTAAGGAAATCACTGAGGCATTCAAGCTATGGCAATCATACTGAGGCAATCATGCTGGGGCGATCATTCTGAGGCAGTCAAGCTGGGGCAATCATACTGAGGCAATCATGCTGGGGCGATCATTCTGAGGCCGTTAAGCTGGGTCAATCATGCTGAGGCAATCATGCTGAGGCGATCATTCTGAGGCAGTCAAGCAGGGGCAATCATGCTGAGGCAATCATGCTGGGGCGATCATTCTGAGGCCGTTAAGCTGGGGCAATCATGCTGAGGCAATCATGCTGAGGCGATCATTCTGAGGCAGTCAAGCAGGGGCAATCATGCTGAGGCAATCATGCTGAGGCAATCATGCTGAGGCAATCAAGCCGAGACAAGCAAGCTGGGGCAATCTTGCCAAGGCCATCATGCTGAAACAATCATAATGAGGCAATCTTGCTGATGTGATAGGACTCCAGTTTGCAATGTACTATAACTACCTTTTGAGTACACTGTTCCCTTAGCATTTCATTCATTTGCATTGATTTTGCAGTGTAATTGCATATTAGAGACACCAGTCAAACAACAGTCCACTGCGTCATAAATTTAGGTTTCTAGATCAACACATTCATATGAACTATAGGCTGAGAAAATATAATCACAAAGTCACGAGGGAAACATTCGGGGCGGAGCGTATTCGTGACGAGTACTGGGGAGCGATTGTACTGGCCGAGACTCTGAGGGGCCGTGAGGGACAATCGAGGGTGGGAACCGCACAGTCGATCAGATGGACTGAACCTGTGCTCGTAAAGGGACGTGTCTGATGTATAAATAAGGCTCAATAATGGAAATAAAAACTGGAACAGCTCATGGGTTGCTAACGGTGACGTACAAAAACTGAGTGCTGTGAGACAACTATTGTGAATTGAAACTTTTGAACGTGGTAGGACCCATTCAGTAGAAACTTAGTTAAAACCAGTATCAACAAAGGCAGCCAACACACAGGGCATCACATCATAAGGAAGGTTAATTACACCCATGAAGGCCTGGAAAATCACCAAACTGATAAACTAAAATAGACTCGGCCACCAACGAGCTGGACATCTTGGAAGGTAGGGGGAGAACGAAGGAGCTGTGCGGGGTAAACAAGGAAACGACGGGACGCTGCAGCAAGGAATATCACCCATATCCATACTTATTAGTGTGTCCTACACTAATCGTATGCCCATTTATTAATTCCTATTCTACGAGTTTCCTGATGTAGAGTTCTAGTTGACTTTGAGCCGGTGGGGAACTGTGTTGTTGTCATCAGGCAGAGTAAGCTTATAGCTATGGGGTGCTTAGTCAGAAGATGCGGTAGAGGCAACCGTCGCTGCAGCCTAAATAACATCGGAGATCGTACCTGCGTCGTACTTGATGTCGAAACGGATGCTCACATAAAAAAATTCAATCACCCTTCCTATACAAAGTTTGACTGTTCGGCATAACTCCTTCGACTTTGTCTTTAACCCTTCACCCTTCTTATCCTGTCTAGGCTATCCTATTCTGCCACTCTATGGTAGCATTGATCAATCCACGAGATAGCCGTGAAAATTAATGGATTGACCAATCCACGTATGTATACAACTCAGTGTCACTTCCCTATCTATTCCTGTATCGATTTTCGTGTGAGGCAATTATGGTAATTATTAATTTTGAGGCAATCCCGCCGAGGCAATCATTCTGAAGCAATCATGCGGAGAAAATCATGCTGAGGCAATCATGCTGAACCAGTCATGCTGAAGCAGTCATGCTGAGTTGAGCATGTGGAGACAATCATTCTGAGGCAATTTTTATAAGGCAATCATGTTGAGGCAATCATGTTGAGGCAATTATGCTGAGGCAATCATGCTGGGACAATCATGTTGAGGCAATAATGCGGTGATAATCATGCAGAGGCAATCATGCTGAGGCAACCATTTTGAGGCCATCAGGCTGAGGCAAAGCATGCTGCTGCAATCATGCTGAGGCAATCATGCTGAGGTAATCATACCGAGGCTATTTTTCTGAGACAATTATGATGAGACAATCATGTTGAAACATGAATACAGCAATTACAATAACTATTTATTAAGTATCTACTGAAAATGACGGGCTTATTGCATCGTTCAGGGATAACCGCTAACCAATTTGGTTTTCTTGTTTGCCATTAAAACATCAACAGCAATTCGTTTCCTGTGAGTTTGCAGCGTCTTAATGTAGTTATCATCTTAGTTCTATGTCAATATCTCTACGGGTAATTAGAACCTCCAACATGAGAGGAAAAAAGACTGAAACTCAGCGACATTTGTCCCCCATTTTACAGCGTGATTCAGAAATGAAGAGCAAGTGCACCACTTAAAGCAGCAATCAACACAAATGAGCCTAAACAAACAATTTCTGTAAAAGAAGCAGCATGAGTAGCAAGCAAGAAAAAGACCGCCTAAAAGGGCGAACCTGAAAACGTGGTTGGGTAATTAGTTTTGTGTCTCAGATGGAAAAATGAGGACCATTTGTTTGGGGGGAAAGAGGGACACAGAGATGGATGAAAGGGAATAGGAGAGAGGAGCAGGGGGGCGGTGGGAGGGGATGTTTGAGAGTCCCCTCACAGACAGATAATTGTTATTGCACCCCACTCAAAACTGACACCCAAAAGAAACCTAAAGTAGGGCTGCTGGGTGAGCGTGTTCTGGGAACAACGTCCTTATGACGGTCGTTTATCTCAAGTATCAAGGATTGGGTGCCTCATTTTGAGAGTGGGACTTCACGAGTGCGGTACGTCCACTTCATTGAATTGGTACGACGTTTTTTATCACTGCCAATCACTCGTTCAAGATTAACTAAGTCAAATGAGAATTCTTGTTATGTGCATCTATGATCGTAATCATCCACTTGAGGAGATTGTCTGTATATAATTGCAATTGTCCACTTCAGATAGTTTGTTGATGTGCACGTTCAGTTTCTCATTCAAAGAATAGGAAGGTATCATAAAACGATTATAAATGGAGTAAAGTGTACGACAGTAATGCTGTCCGTAGGTAGGTCTTGAGTCTTGGATTCTTACAAATTATATTTCATTACGAATTTGAATATTTAAGGATACGATTAAGATTGAGACTATCAAAGGAAAGCGGAGTTTGGTAAGGATGAACTGTTTTTTAACTCCTAATCGAGTAGGTTGGCAGCATTTTCACCCGTCGCACTACAGATTCCGACTCTCCTTTCCCAGCTTATGAACATCAGCTGGTTATCCAATGCCGTGTTTGGGTCGTCCTAAAAGATGGGTCATAGTGTATCGCTCCCAGGTAACAAAATTACAGGATCCATTTTTTTGGATCGGATTGTGAACTAATATGAAGGATTTTTTGGTGGAAAAGTCTTGTACTCCTTAGCACGATAGTTAACGATTTTTTTTTAAATTTGGCAACAATATACACAAAGATCATTTTTTCACTGAGAATTCTGGTATGCTTTGTATCACAAAATGAGCATTCCTAAAACAACATTACAATCGCAGTTTTTTGTTAAAAAGTAATTAAGGCTATTTTTATTAACGAGAAGACATGGATAGTTCTCCCTCTTCCTGCTTTAAGTG
This sequence comes from Gammarus roeselii, assembly GCA_016164225.1. Classification (NCBI taxonomy): domain Eukaryota; kingdom Metazoa; phylum Arthropoda; class Malacostraca; order Amphipoda; family Gammaridae; genus Gammarus; species Gammarus roeselii. The sequence goes on from SDVV010035214.1 coordinate 9,863, forward strand.
CATTACAATTATTTGACGCTCGATGGGCCGCATGTAGTCGTCTCAACTAATGCATTTCGATCTAATATCAATAACATATGCAGCACAGCAACAACGTTCATCAGAGCAAGAATTTCGACCTCTCCTTCATTGGTTTCGATTACCCAGTCATCTCAACAATACAAATAGTTATTAAATTTGGGGAAGATGAAAAATTTAGAGGACAGAGTAGATTCACGTGTGCTGAGATGGTTTGGGCTCAAGGTAAGGATGGATGATGCGAGGTTGGGGCAAAGGCTCCTTGCGATGGTCGACCTAGATCGTCGGCCTAGCGGCGGACAGAAGTTCACGTGGATGGATGGCGTGAAGCAGACGTGAGGAGGTAACATGGTAACCTGAGAGCGCGCAATGGATATGCGTGAGTGGAGAATGTGAGTACATGATTTTGACGATGCTCTGATGTGCTTTCCAGCCCGGCCGTTGCGTTGAAAAATAGGATGGTTGTGGGCTGGGTATTGAGTCGGCAGTGGGCTGGGGGAAGGGGCGGGGGCGAGGGTGAGGTCCCTGACAATATGACGCGGCAGCGGTAAACCAGCTTCACTGTTGTTAAGTTTGTTTGAGTGTGAGTGAATGATTGAAGTGTGAAGTGCGATTTACTGTCGGCCACCCCCTTCCTGACGGATTCGGCCTGGTGTCTGAATCTGTATCTGTATCTGTATCTGTAGATACGGATACTCTGACTCATGGGAATTAGTCATTTTCTGAAGCAAATGAAGATACTTCTGTAATAACAATGGTTAACAAACTGTGCGTTGGTCATTAAAAGATTTCAAATTTGTCAATAACCACATAAGCTTGTAATGAAATAATGTTTGCCATATTACGTTGGATTGATGAAGGGAAATATTTATGCCCCATAAATTTTGTAGCATCTAAGGTATATATTTATGCCTCATGCACTTTTGAGCAACGTAAGCATTTGTGCCGCATGCACTTTTGAGCATCGGAAATATTTGTATCGCATACACTTATAAGCATCTCAAATATTCATGCACTTATGAGCATTGAAAGTATTTATGTCCAATTTTCTACTATGATAATAAATCTATTTTGAAAATGAACTCATTCACCGTTCTTCCCTTAGTTATGTTTCATTTAATAAAGAGTGGATCATTTTAATCACAACACTTTTCAAAATTTTCATGGGCGACAAACTTTGACGGGGGACTGCATTGCTGAGCCTTATA
>SDVV010035216.1:0-11088 GCA_016164225.1 Gammarus roeselii
GTGTACGATAGCCAAGAACGCAAATTATAGAAGGGTGGCTCATAACGTTGGTTGGTTGGTTATTGTTTACGGTTATTGATGGTTTGTAAATGGGCTTTGTAAAGGGTAGGAATGATTGTATGATTTAAAGTCTATTTAATTAGCTCTTTTGCAAGAAATGATGACCTGGTACATATTAGGTTGACTGTATGTGTTTGATTTAATTCTCTTCTCATAGGGGTGAATGACGAAATTACGTCGACGTACTCTCGTCATTCACCCGACTACACCCGTCAAAAACGGCCTCTTCCTGCCTACGTCTCTTCAATGTTAAATCCATTTGTACATTGACATCATCATCATCCGAGACACATCGCTTCCTCTTTTTAGTGACGGTAGGTTCAACTGCATTTTTTTTTTTCAATGTCTGGATGCCCATAAGCAAGAGTTGTGCACGCATCAATATAGAAGCGCATAGTCTCAATCTTACTGAGGTAATTTTAATATTGCGTACAGTTCGAAGCTGGCATGCTTGCGCGCGAATGTTGTGTACGGTCTCATAGTGTGTGTGTTTGTTTTATGACTATGGATGTCTCTGTATTGTTAATGTCTGATTTTAGCTTGTGTCTGGTAATTGACACCTTATACATCTGATTTATGTCGTCGGACTTGTGCAAAATGCTGTAACACTTTGGTTGCAAGCAAATGATTTCACTCGGATAGTCGTCGGCTGTTTCGCTTTTCAGTAGTCACAACTGTTCTCGCTTTGTTTCATTGTACAGGGGATGATTTTGGGGTAGTTGGAGAAGTCCATGTATTCAGCCAGAGGAGCTTTCCGCATTTCCGCCTCAATGTCATCCTCATCTTTGAAGTGGAGCAACAACGAGTCGGTGTCCGAGTAGATGAGCAAGACGTTGTCACAGTATTGGGGTTTCAGTGTCTAATAAAAGAAACTGTAGACTTTTACTTTAGCCACTGTTTGGAGCTGATGAGATGTATATTTATATTTCTACGATACCTTATGTAACCTAGTGCAATCTAAATTGCAGTGTATCTAGCGCATTGCAATGCTAGACATTCTGCTTGCAATTCATTGCATGTCATGTTGCATAACTGCACATTTTCATTGCTAGGCATTCGAGTTATATTTTAGGATATTGCAAACAAACATTTATAAGCTATATTTTTATTGATAATATATTTTTTTTACACATATATATTAGGAAATTACATGGGTTTATCATTTATACGAGAACATGACTATTCACTCCAAAAATTTGATGGGAGCAGCTGTGCGAAACATAAGTAATGATTTCGACCGCCCTCTCTGGTCTTATCTTGATCCTCGGTATCAGTGGCACTCTGCGGTTTCTTTATCGATGATGATCATTATTTCTCCCCTTGAGGTGTCAGCTCATCATATTGGTGTAGGATTTATCATTTGGGTGTGTTTTTTCTCCGATCTATCGGGTTCTAGACTGCTGCCCTTGTTACAAATGTTAGATAAACGGAAATTTTTGGAAGTAGTGTATGCAACACTTCCAAACCTAACCTTGTAACCAAAACTTTGGTTGTAGTCTACATCGAATATTTTCTCGACGCAATTTTTTGTATTATAGTTACATGTTTATGACATCGAGTCGTTTCAGGTTCATTCTTACTGGCGCCGACATTCTCATTCAGAATTTTTCATAAATTTCCGAAATTTACCTAATTCTTCTAGCACTCAAACGTTTGAGACATGATTCACGCTCTTCATGTTTCATTTCCAACAAATTTTGAAACAAAGTCAGACATACATTTGATTTTATTGTACAATTTTACAATTCTTATACGTGCTACCGTTATATTATCCCATTTTGTAATTCGGTTGCCTTCAACTTTATCAGGTTCTTCTTTACATGACGTCTCCTCTGTATCATTATCACACGTTTCAATATCACTGGTACTGGTGTCCATTTCACTTGAAGTATCCCACATTTTCCCCATGTTTTTATTATATTCCATTTCGTCTAAGTTTTGGGTGTACTCCCTCTATTTCACCCAATCTTTATACTTTCTTCGTTTGGATGCTAGAGATAAAATATTTCCATATCAAAATTAGCGACATCCTTCTACAACAAAAGCAGACCGATAACTAATTGAGAATAAATCTAATTTAAATTTTATATATACGTCAACATGAACATACAGGTTTGATGCCGGCATATGCCGGTATAATGTAGGCGTATACAGGGTTGATGGCGGCATATGCCTGTATATGCCGGCATATGCCGGTATAATGTAGGCGTATACACGGTTGATGCCGGCATATGCCGGTATAATGTAGGCGTACTCAATGTTTATGTCGGCATATGCCGGTATATTCCGGGATGATGTAGGCGTATACATCGTTGATGCCGGCACAATGTAGACACACACACACACACACACATACATTTTGTACGCATTTACAGGATCGGTTAACATCAGAGTCGTTGTACCTCTTATGAACAATGTCCCTTGTTTTTTTTTTGTTTCAAGATATTTAATGTTGATCAGCTCTACGTCATGTTAGGTATAATGATCTAGTCATCCTAACCTAACCAACTTAACCAAGAATTTTGTGTCATCATTCGGGATTTCCTGCTTACGTATGAAACTTATTCATCAGCTTCATGGCTTGTTCGGTTAAAAGAACTTATCATCCTAACCTAACCAAACTAATTTTATCCAAGAATTATGTATCATCGATCGTCTTCTCATGCTTGCATATGGTTTTTCAGTGGCTTAGGATTAATGCATTACAAATATCTCCACTTGACTCTATATTTTGATCTATCCTTTCCAGTTTTGATACATACTTCCAATTTTAATTTAGCAAATTTCATCCGTTTTCATAGGTAATTACATCGTTGTTTGATTGTTATCTTGATTTTTGATTTGACACAATTCTACATCACTTTTACATGTTATTCACAACCATCAAAAACCTAACCTAACCTAACCTTATGTATGGTTTTAAGTCTTTGTTATATACATATGAACCCTTCCACACGACTCTGAATATCATTTCAACATATATGTTATTTATTTTGTTGTAACTCTCGACCCATATTTGTTAGCACAGAGGCCCCATTTTCAAACTTAGATGGATTGAATGTTACAAGTAATTCAGATCTGTTTCCAACTCCATACAAACGAACACAAGGACTCACACTATGTTTTCTTATTTGACTTCAATATCTCCTGACACTATATCCCTTGACGACTTGCACGTCTGATTTGCCTTTTCTTTCCTATCATTTTCATATTCATCACGATGACTTCGTTTCAGATATCGCAACACATTCCTGGTGAATTTATTTTTATTATATTTTATTTCTTTTTGGAAAAGATTACAGACCTCCATCACCCAAATAATTTCAAACAAACGATGTCTCAAGCTATACCCCATCCTTCCAAAACAGAATCACAAACTTGACTGAGCAAGATCTGATCGGGCTCTGATTTATATCCAACCAATCTGTAACACGTCTAGATCATTCACACCGAAAAAAGGTTTATGGGTATTATTTCACGTCTTGAAACATATTCTTTTACCGAGTCCGATATTTCTATGTTACCTCCGACTGACACGATGTTTGCATTCATTGCTTATCCTTTGAGTTTTAGGATGATGTAAACATTTGATTAGGATATACATGGTTTATTACTGTTTTATTAGTATTAATTACAGATCTTGCTGGATACATCAACACTTTTAACCTCGTTGTTTTGATTTGTAACAGCACGGTTCGTACATCGAACCATACTCATCATCACTATTTCTCGGTTTCCTCTCAAAATCATTCATATACTCACTCCATCATATCTTTGATACGAATACCGAATGTTGTTACAGCCTCATGAGTCCATGTATACGCCTACATTATCCCGGCATATGCCGACATCAACCGCGTATACGTCTACATTATACCGGCATATGCCGGCATCAACCATGTATACGCCTACATTATACCGGCATATGCCGGCATACGCCGCCATCAACCGTGTATACGCATACATTATACCGGCATATGCCGCTATCAGCCGTGTGTGCGCGTACATTATACTGGCATATGCCGGCATCAACCGTGTATACGCCTACATTATACCGGCATATGCCGGCATACGCCGGCATCAACCCTGTATGTTCATGATAAAGTATATTTAAAATTGGCAACAGATATATTGTAACTTAGTTAACGGTCTGCTTTAGTTGTAGAAGAATGTCGCCAAGTTTGATATGGAAACATTTTACCAGAAAGGATAATACGGGGGTATGTGCTATTTGCAGTGCAAACATAAAATAAGCAAATCAAGATCCACGTTCGGGTTTGGGCAACATTTCAAATGGTCAGCATTATCTTGAATATGATAATCTCAGAAATAGACGATAAAATACAAGCTCTAAGGACGGAACGGGAGTATTGATAGAACATAACAAACCGGACCTGAGTGTCCAAATAATGAGATAGACAGTGCTCAACAGGATGCGAAGAGTAAAGAAAGTGCTTTACCTCTAACATCCAAACGTAGAACGTATAGAGATTGTGTGAAATGGGGAGAGAACACCCAAATCTTAGACGAAATGGAATACATTGAAAATATGGGGAAAACGTGGGATACGTTTTTCCCAGTACCAGTGATATGTGAATAAAGTTGAAGGCAACCTAGTTATCAAATGGGATAATAAAATGGTAAAAAGTATAGGAAGTATAAAATTTTAAAATAAAATGTATACATGACTTTGTATCAAAAATGTTGGAAATGAAACATGAAGAGAGAGAATCATGTTCAAACGTTGGAGTACTAGGATAATTAGGTATATTCCGGAAATCTGCGGGAATATACTGAATGGGAATGCCGGCGCTAGCAAGAAAAAACCTGAAACCATTCGATGTCATGAACATGTAACTATAATAAAAACATTAGCGTGGAGAAAAAGCTCGATGTAGACTGGAAACAAAGTTTTGGTGTCAAGGTTAGGTGTGGAAGTGTCGCATACACTACTCCCAAAAACTACCGTTTATTTAAAATGTGTACTAAGGGCAGAAGTCTAGAACTCAATAGATCAGAGAAAAAAACACACCCAAATGATAAATATCAATCCAATATGATGAGCCGACACCTCCTGGTGAGAAATAATGTTCATCATCGATAAAGAAACATCAGAGTGCCACTGATACCGAGGATCAAGATAAGACCAGAGAGAGCGGCTGAAATCATTACTTATGTTTCGCACAGTTGCTCCCATCGAATTTTCGGAGTGAATAGTTATTCTCTCGTATAAATGATGAACCCGTATAATTTCTTAATATATGTGAGTAAAAAAATATTATCAGTAAAAATATCGCTGATAAATGTTTGTTTGCAATATCTTAAAATTTAACTCGAATGCCTAGCAATGAAAATTTGCAGTTATGCAACATGGCATGCAATGAATTGCACTACAGAATGCCTAGCATTGAAATGCGATGGATACACTGCAATATAGATTGCACTCGGTTACATAAAGTATCGTAGATATATAGATATATATCTCATCAGCTTCAAACAAAAGCTATAGCAAAAGTCCACAGCTTCTTCTATGAGACACTGAAACCCCAATACGGTGACAACGTCTCGCTCATCAACTCGGACACCGACTCGCTGCTGCTCCACTTCAAAGGTTTGGATGACATTGAGGCGGAAATGCGGAAAGCTCCTCAGGCTGAATACATGGACTTCTCCAAAGACCCCAAAATCATCCCTTGTACAATGAAATGAAGAAAGGACAGCTGGGACTAATGAAAAGCGAAACAGCCGACGACTACCCGAGTGAAATCCTTTGCTGGCAACCAAAGTGCTACAGCATGTTGCTCAAGTCCGACGCCACAAATCAAATAAAAAAGCTGTCAATTACCAGACACAAGCCAAATTCAAACATGAACAATACATAGATATCCATAGCCAGAAAACAAACACGCACACTTTGAGCATGCCAGCTTCAAACTGTACGCAACATTAAAACTACCTCAGTGAGATTGAAACTATGGGCTACTATATCGATGCGTGCACAACTCTTGCTTATGGGCATCCAGACATTCCCCCAGAAAAAACCTTGCAGTTGAACCTACAGACACTAGAAAAAGAGGAAGCGATGTGTCTTGGGTGATGATGATGTCGATGTACAAATGGATTTAACATGGATGAGACGTAAGCAGGGAGAGACCGTCTTTGGCGTGTGTAGTCGGGTAAATGACGAAAGTTCGTCTACGTCTTCAGGTTATATTTTGTAAATATTCCTAGCATGTAAATGTTCCTAGCATGTAAATGTTCCTGATATGGAAATATTCCTATGTAAATAAAAAAATATAATCTTAAACTTGTTTCATTGTCCACAGACATACGGATTGAAAAATTCGCGAACGTGTCTGCGCCTACTAATTGAATCTTAACGCTGTGTCCTGACGAAATTTGTATATATATAAGTAGTGTATATATCACCGAACATAGCCCTGGAAAAACAGACACCGAACATAGCCCTGGAAAAACGGACACCGAACATAGCCCTGAAAAAACGGACACCGAACATAGCCCTGGAAAAACGGACACCGAGAATTGCCCTGTGAAGGAATTAGATAGGCGATAATTAGGATATATGTTATTTATTAATGTGTCTGACTCAGGCGCTGTATTTCTCGGACATTGTAGTTATATGTTAAGACAAATTGATCAAGTTAGTTACTGATGCTTCATAGTGTTACCAAGAACGCAGGTTTTTTGTGACTCGAGCGAATATGCTTATAGTGAAGGAATTCGATAGACGATAATTAGGATGTATATTTTTTGTTAATGTGTCTGACTCAGGCGCTGTATTTCTCGGACATTGTAGTTTTATGTTAAGACAAATTGATCAAGCTAGTTACTGATGATACATAGAAATACCAGGAACGCATATTCTTTGTGTGTCGGCCGATTATGCTTTTAGTGAAGGAATTAGATAGACGATAATCAGGATGTATGTTATTTTTTAGTGTGTCTGACTCAGGCGCTGTATTTCTCGGACATTGTAGTTCTATATTAAGACAAATTGATCAAGTTAGTTACTGATGATACGCAGAGATACCAGGAACGCATGTTCTCTATGAGTCGGCCGCTAACCACTCAGCCGCCGTGGCCGAGTGGCTAGCGTATCCGACTGCAGTGCCAGCCTCTGGTGCTGCATGTCGCGAGTTCGAGCCTCGGCAGGGACACGGCGGTCTTGTGGCTGGGAGATTGGGCGCCTCCCCCCTCTGTGTCTGCCTAACTTAGCCACCCCCCTAACTAGGGGGAAACGGCTGTATGTCTATACTGTCTATACATATTATTTTTTAGTGTGTCTGACTTACTCGCTGTATTTCTCGGACATTGTAGTTATATGCTTATTTTCGTCTATTTTGGCCAAGTGAGTTACTTACGATACATAGAGACTGGCCGTGACGGGTGGGGAAGAGGCGAGGGATCGACCGGAATCAGGTAAGGGATCGACCGGAATATTTATATACATTCAAAACAAAATTTAAAATTCAACCCCGACAAAAAGCCAAATCAATCTAATGATGTGATAACTTGGGTAGTATTGAAATTCGAAATTGTTTTGAATTTTGAATTTTGTTATAAATATATATATAAATATTTTTTCAATACATGTATACGTACATACGCTCAAATATACACATACACATACGTACACAGGTCTATACACGAACATACGTACATACATGTTGGCGACAGTGAGCGCTGACAGGCGAAATGTTTTGCAGGATGAAACATGTAATCAAGTTATAAAAGGTATCTGCAGGCGGCGAATGGAGTCAGTGATACATGGAGAACAAGCGGAGACGTGCGTATCGACTTAGAATAAATGAAAATTGATGTTCACATCTCAAAAATTTGTTTACGAGTGTTGGATAAGAACATCTCCGAAGATGATTTAGCTTGGTTCGAGCATATATTGACAAGTGATGAAGATATAAATTTTCTACAAATGCGGAGAACAAGAATCGCAGGAGCGGGAACTATTATCCATTATGGAAGGAGAATGAAGAAAACAGGATTTGAGTGACTGATTTCAAGACATTTCAGTCGTATGTAACAGAGTTCAGAGAAAATAAGAATGTATATCTTGAAATTTATATGTCCCGAGCAGAAAACTTCCACGCATGTAAGAAAGTTGGGTTAGTGGAAAATAAATTCTATCTAGGGAGCGAAGAATATTTGGAGTATATGATGGAATTTATTTCGGATAAAGATTGGAGGTATATTGAATTGGATAAGATTCGAATAATTAAAGTTCGCATAGAAGAAGAAGAACATTTATGGAAATGCGGGGATCTACATTTATGGAGACACGGGGATGGAATAGGTTTCCGAATTCGTATCAAAGATATGGTGGAGTATATGAAGGAATTTGAGAGGAGACTGATGCATAGTGATGATGGTTACGGTTGTATGTTCGCACCATGTTGATACAAAAATGCAGAAATATTGATATATACAGCAAGACTGGGTGACTATACGAGCCATGCTGTAATCGAAAAAAAATAGATAGAAGTCATTGATGATGTCAGCAAAATCGGTTATCAATACTAATAATGCAATAATAAACCATGTCAATCCCTAATCAAATGTTTATAATATCATAAGACTCAAAGCTTAAGCAATGAATTTGCATATAACGTGTAAGTAGGAGGCAACATCGAATTGTAGTGAAAAATTTGGTAGATCGAATTGGGAGTGTGTATCAAAACTGCAAAGGTTAGATCAAAAATGTAGAGTCAAGTGGAGCTAATTTGTAATTGATTGTATATATCAAAGACAAAATACCGTACATAAGTTGGGTAAGGTTAGGTTTTTGACATGTACATACGTATACAGGTCTAAAGACATACATACATACATACGTAATTGATCGCCGAAACGAGTGATGATAGGCTTAAAGATTTGCAGACGCATTGTAATAGCAAGTTGTATGACGTGATTGGAGTCAGTGTTACGTGGACGATAAGCGGATACGGACGGATCATCCTCAAATAGAAAAAAAATGGATGTTCATGTGACAAAAATTAGTTTACGTGTTCTGGAAGAAGAAATCTCCGAAGATGATATGAGTCGGATCGAGGATATATTGACAAGTGATGAAGATATCAGATATCTCAGAATGGGTAAAACAAGAATCAAAAGAGCGGGAGATAACATTCATATATGGAGGAAGGAAAAAGGAAGTCGGCTCTGGGTAACTGACATCGACGGATTTCAGTCGTATGTAACAAACTTCAAGGAAAATAAGAAATCAACTCTCGAAATTGATATGATCCGAGTGGGAAATCATCATGATTGTACTAAAGCTGAAGTGTTGGCAAACGGTTTTTCCCTAAGAACCGAAGAAAACCTGGAACGTATGCAAGAATTCCTCATTAATGAAAAACAGAATGACATTGAATTTGAGAAGATTCGAATAATTAAAGTTCAAGAGGAAGAAGAATTACATTTGTGGACTCAAGGGCACGGAACAGCCTTTGGTATTCGCAACAAAGATATAGTGGATTATATGATAGATTTTGAGAGGAAACTTAAACATCGTGATGCAGGATATGGGTGGCTGTACGAGCCATGCTGTAATCGAAAAAACGAGTTAGAAGTCATTGATGATGTCAGCAAGATCTGTAAATGATACTAAATCAATTGTTTTTAATATCCTACAGCTCGAAGGTTAAGCGATGAAATTGCATACATTGCGTTGGTCGAAGGAAACAATGAAATTGTTGAATACGGTAGGAGAATATATATCAAGGGTTGCAACGTTACTCATAGACCTATCTCGGGTTAAATGCTGTATATGTGTGACAGAATGGTGAGACATAAAACAGAGTCCGATGAGAAAATATTCAGTCAATATTGGGCTTCTGTTGTGGAAGGATGGGTTATAGCTTGAGTCCTTGATTGTTCGAAATAGTTGGGGAGATGGGGGTCTGTAAACTATGCCAGAAAGAAATAAAATTGAATAAACGTAAATCGACGAGTAACGTGTGGAGACATTTGAAACGCTGTCATCGTGAAGAGTTTGAAAAAAATATTGGAATGAAAAAAACGGATCAACTGTGCAAATCATCATTGGATGAAGTGTCAGGAGATATTGAAGAAAAAAATGTGTTAGACATAGTATGAAATGAAGAGGCCATTTGTATGATGGAAACAAATATGAATTACTTGAAACATATAATCCATCTAAGATTGAGAAAATCTGACCTCTCTGGAAATATATATGAGTCAAGATTGATTGCGAAGTAGAAATAATTAGGTGTCAAAACTGCAAAGGATAGATCAAAATGTAGAGACAAGTGAAGAAATGTATCATGCATCGTATGAAACAATGACTGAATACCGTACATAAGATTGGTTAGGATCGGATAGGATGATTACTTCTTTTAACATAACATAGTATGAAGCTGATGCAGATGAAATATCTTGTATCAACAGCAAGGGATGTTGTTCTATGGGTTAGGATAGGATGCGGGGGATATTAATGTATCTGGTAGTGTATGGTAACCCTATTGCAAAAGTGTGTGTAAATGCCGCATACATGAGCCAACGCAGTGACGCTAACGATCCTGTATGTATGAAATTGGACTCATATCTGTATTCATTCAGATAGCGGCCCGCTTTCGGGGAAGAAAGATGCGGCCCAGTTTGATGTGGAAGTATTTTAATAGGAATAAAAAGACGGGGGTATGTGTTATTTGCAGTGCGGAGATAAAATTAAGCAAGTCAGGCTCCACATTTGGGCTTTGGCGTCATCTCAAAGGACACCATTATCTTGAATATGATAATCTTAAAAATGAACGAGGAAATATAAGCTCAAAGGATGCAATGGGCGCGTTGATAGAACATAATAAACCGGATTTAGCTATCAAAATAATGAGAAAGACAGTGCTCAAAATTTGCGCGTACAAAAGAAAGTATGGTGCCACTAACACTCAAGCTAAGAATGTATGAAGATTGGGTGAAAATGGCTAAATCGATATGGTGGGAGAAAGACCCAAGTCATAACCGAAATTGAAAATA
>SDVV010035217.1:0-11088 GCA_016164225.1 Gammarus roeselii
TATATATAAATATGTACTTCCCCAAACGATTAAACGAAATCAGTAGCACTTATAACTCCTCCGTTGACGTCATGGTTTTTATATTTATGTCTGAAGCCGAGTCATAAAATTGATGGTGACCATCTCGCCGCGCCTCATTCCGTGAATTTCATTCTTCTGCGAAGTCACCGCAGAGTAATGCAAAACATCAATCTTCTCGACATTCTTTCTCTAGCACTTCATAGCGCTGGCGATTTAACAACGTCCAGTTTCTTCATCCATGAATCCTCTCATAAATCAGAGAAGGACAGCTGGCCTATAGGCGATATAAACGTGTTCAAAAGACGCCGTGGATTATTGCCGTGGCCAGGAATACAAGATATGAGTTCGTGGTAAACAAGCATGTCGCTTTCTATTATTGCATCTGTTACTGTGAGAGCGTGCTTAATGCTGCCAAGAATGGTCCGAACCCATGACCAGTGAGAGCGCATGAAGCAACCGCTACCATGCAGAGACATTTATTGAACCGCTACCATGTAGAGACATTCATTGAACCGCTACCATGCAGAGACATTTCTTGAACCGCTACCATGCAGAGACATTTATTGAACCGCTACCATGTAGAGACATTCATTGAACCGCTACCATGCAGAAACATTTCTTGAACCGCTACCATGCAGAGACATTTCTTGAACCGCTACAATGCAGAGACATTTTTAGAACCACTACCATGCAGAGACATTTCTTGAACGCTACCATGTAGAGACATTTATTGAACCGCTACCATGCAGAGACATTTCTTGACCCGCTACAATGCAGAGACATTTCTTGAACCGCTACCATGCAGAGATATTTCTTGATATTGTATGGGTGAACGGAGGCGACGAAGACAAGATTAATAAACACACGGTATTTATGTTTGTAAGTAGTTCGAGCATAAGGCTTAGGGTGCACAACAGCGGTGTGAAACGAGGACACTTTCTGAAATTAAAAACTTACGTTTAAAAAGTAATGCGAAACAAACATGGTTCAAATAATCCTCCGAGTTATGTTTGTACGTTAATAATCAATTTATTCAATAAAAATGTGTAGCAGTATATCACAATGTCGACTGCAAATAATTATTTTGATCCACGAATAACTCTGAACAGTATGTCTTCGGAGAAGACTTCATCTCTTATCTAATGTTCGGGTGCTGAAGTTGCAGTATCGCAACTGCACTTATGAAAAAAATGACGACCCCGAATATTATGCAAAATCATTCCTCGAGCAGAATATTCCCATTAACCCAACAATGATCAAGTACATTAGTTATCAATCTATTTCAATAGTTCAGCTGAATGTTTGAGAAGAGTATTCGAGAGGGAAGTCAATTGGTAAACACTTTCACTTCAAAAGCTTTCCATCGTAAATACTGTCACTAAACCTATGTTAGAGCATCTAGAGAACCTGTGAACTATTCTATTTGGAGGCTAACAATGCCTGTATTTATTTTTGTAATTCTCATTCAAGTTATCAGAGTAAATTATATTATTATAACTTGTTGTCGATTGCTAGAAGAACAAATAGGTTTCGAGTCAGTAACATTTCCTAATTTCTACTATATCTAATATGAACGGTTTAATTCGGATATTATATAGTAAGGTCGGTCGCAATGGATCTCGTTCAACCATTCCCTGATATATATTATCGTACTAAAGTAAGGGGAATGTCCTCTAATGAATCTTAAACCATAAAACTTTACTTTTTTACTCGTCCATGGTATACTGCAATGCACTGTTGGCTGTTACTTAAGTGAAAGTTGATAATGGATCAAAAATGACTTTCATTTCAGAACGAAGCGGTCGGTTGTGAATATTGAGCCATGTTTGTATGGTCTCGTAACTACTATGCTGGGGAAAAAGTCAAACCTCTAATACTGAAGGCTAATATTAAAAAACAGGTTACATATTTAAGAAACAAACAACGTTACTAGAAACGTTATTTGTTTTTCTAATTATATATAATGTAAGAATTTCTTGGTCTCCCGGAGATGCTATTAAGATAAAAAAAAAAAATCTCCCGAAAGAAGGAACAATCATTGAAATGAATTCATGATTCCCACCTTCTGTTCGCAGTCGACCCTTTTATCTCCTTATGAAAAGTTTGAAACGTTTACTTATGTGTGAATGTGTTTTATTAAGTACAGCTACGATCAATAGAAATATTGCTGTTTTTTATCTAGATGGTGCTTCTTCCAAACATTATGCATATTTTTGCCATCTAACTAATAATGCTATTTATTTGAACAAGTTTTGACCTCGACTCTCTACGTCACATCTTCCTTCTTGTTGGGCGTTCATGAGCTCCTGCACAACATACTTGTCAATAGCCGCCAAATGTTTCAATTACCTGTTCCAAAGGATCAAGATTGAAATTTGGCTCACTTTTTTTTCAAACGTAACACTGTTTTGTATTTGTACGTCAAGGTCACGTGCAATTCAACTGCAAATCATTTCCGATTTCCAATTCTATAGAACCCTTTAGATCGGGTTCAATATTTACTACATTCATCGGCCTCTGTAGGTTTCAAATATTCAATTACTTAACCCTTATTTTTAAACAATTATATAATATTGAACCTTTAAAAAGGTGTACCACCAATAGGGCGTCGATCCGTGACATCTTCCGAACGATATTTGAAGTCATTATACATGGCATTTAAGTTTTTGGGCATCAACGGATGCATGTTAGTTTGCTCCCACCAGCTTCAAATGAACTGATGCCTTGCGGTCAGAGGTGCAAGAGCTCTACTCGCATCCTAGTGTTGTCCATGAAGCATGACATCGTTGATTACCAACAGTCATTGCTAGGATAATTGAACATAGCTATAGGAGAGCAGTGGTCCCAGCTGGTTACCACGCAACTACACAAAACAGTCTTCCCGTTCTTCTCCTCCCTTTGCGATTAGTGTTAAGTCTCACTAATGATTCTTTTGTATAATATTTCTGATATATCGCCACTTATAAATGTTGCCACGAGTGTACTGGGAACTATTAGTTGAAAGATTTACAGGATCAAGATATATTAAATTAGTTTTCGAACATTATTTCATCATAATGTTCAATAGTTCAGTCTGAGTGATATTCTACTGCTGAGCCCATATTGTCTCGAGTCGAACATTTCTTAAAATGAAACATGCAATTTGTTCTTTTCATCCCACCTTCGAATAGTTTTAATATGCGCGATGTCAGAGTAACTGGTCTTTCATTACATTTAATCGTAAGGCGGCCTACTCTTGCCAAAGGGAGTGCGACAGCGGGTGAGTGAGTGTCAAAAGTAGTAGTAGAGTAGGCCTGGACGGGCTGAAGAGTCCATTCTAGCAGTATTCCAAAATTGAATTTGCAGTACGTCTAGCAGAGCCTAGATGAGGTGTCCATCGTTCATGAGCTGCCGGATTCTATAGGTTCCAACGGAAGTTGTAGTCACCATGACGCCACAGGTCCAAATGCTCAGTATGGGGGTGTATTAGTCTCCCAGTGTATGTCAAGGCGGTTTTTAAATGCGTTTACGTTATTACTGTCAAACACATCATATGGTAAGGGGTTCCAAATTGTTGGTGTCTTGATTTGAAATGAGTTTTCGGCCACTGCTGTTCTGAACAGTTTTAGCTGCAGTTTTTGTCCATTGTTTTTGTTCCTTGGGTTTTAATCTCGGTCAAAGAGACCCACAGGGCTAGGTAGCTCTAGAAAATCCGTTTAGGTATTTGAAGGTTTCAATTAACTCACCTCTAAGTCGTCTTTTTTCACGTGATATCAGTTTAAGTTTGTCGAGTCTTTGTGGATATGTCTTATATCTCAGTTCCGGATTTTTTTTTGTTGCTCAGCGCTGAACAGGTTACATTTTGTTAATATCCTCTCATAGGTGATGGGACAAAAATTGTACTGTAAATTTCATGTGAGGCCTGACGATTGAAGTATATAATGGAAGCACGTTGTCCCTGGACTTATAGTGGAAGTTTATGGATATATAGCCAAGGACTCTATTGCCTTACTTGTAGCTAGCTTCCACTTGCTTTTCCGCTTAAGATCTTTGGTAAATAATATTCCAAGGTCTCGTTGTTGGTTTACTTCGGTCATTTGCTGGTCTGCCATTACGAAAGCAGAATTTTGATTTTATGATCCAACTGTGCATTTTTCAGTATTTAAGTTCATGTGTCACTTATCAGACCAGTCCACTAGCTTATTAAGATCCCTTTGGATAGTTATGCGATCCTGCTCACAGTCCGCTTTGTGGCAGAGTTTAGTGTCATCAGCAAATTTTGATAGCTTGCTAACGATGTCGGTGACTAGATCATTTATATAAATTATAGAGAGAAGGGGCCCATGAACACTGCCCTGTGGTACTCCTGATGTTACCGTAACACACTGACTTCTTTCTTGGCCAATACTGACCCGTAGCTTGCTACCCGTGAGCAAATTTTAGAGCCACCTGGTCGCATTTCTAGTTTTGCCAAGCGCTTCCACATTTCTATGTAGGCGTTTATGGGGGAACTTATCAAACTCTTTTTGAAAGTCAAGATAAATATGGTCGACAGCTTTGGTTTCATCGTGTATCTCGGTGACCTTATTAAAAAAGTCCAGGATATTGGACAGGCAGCTAATTTTGCTTATGAAGCCATGCTGGGTTTCCTTGATGAGGTGGTTTCTCTTGAGGTGACATGTTATACTTGTTTTTTATTAATATTTCCAAGGTTTTGCCAACCACTGATGTGAGCCTAATTGGTGCAAAATGTCATAGCTCTTGCCTACTACTCTTCTTGAATATGGCTGTGATGTTTGCGATATTCCAGTCTTCTGTAATAATTCTAGTAGTCATGGACCTGTTAAAGATCTCTGTCAGTGGACCACTCATGATTTCGGAGAGGTTCCGTAACGTTCTCGGATTCAGGTCATCTGGTGCTAAAAATTTGCAATTATATAGTTTGCTGAGTTGTACCTCTACTTCACCAACGAGGAAGTTAATACTGGATGAACAACTGACCAGATAAACTAACCAAAGATCATGTTCACTACTTGTAGGGGATCTTTCCAGAAACCATAATATTATTTACTTCTATCTCGGAAAAAAATATAATATTTTCAATTCAATAAAAATATTTCAGTGCAATGCCATAAATAGATAATCCCCCAAGAAGCAATATCATAGAACAAAACTAATGTGAAGAATGTTTTAATGAAAACAATGACCAAACGAATTTCTAACCAAAGATTGACAGCTGCAGGCTTAATAAAAAATGTTTACACTTTTAATAATAATAGGAGAAAAAATATTGGAATAACATCAAATTTCATTAGAGTTGTAAATTTTTACTTTGTATGACTCTATGGATGAGGGAGGAAAAATAATCACACCTTCCAGTTCAGAACATGTACAACAGTTCAAAATGATGTAATACAGAACTAAAATAAATTAAGAATGACAGGAGGCGCAAGCCAAGTTATATTTCCGGTCTTTTGAAATTCAACAAACGACACTGTTCCAAATGGAACAATTCGGATTGATAAATTGTTTGTGGAGCATCAATATTGCTACATCTGATATGAACCAACGGAACGGCTTCAGAGCAATTTATCAAGAAGCCTGCTCATTTCTTGTCCATGTATCTTGATCTTGTGACGGATATCATTGTCAACACTGAGTATGAAAAACGTCTCCTCTGAGTGCTCCCCCCTCTGCGTGCGTATATCATTCCCCTGTTCTGGATATTTCTTGTAGCTTTTTCCCTCATAGGGTCGAGTGGCCGCCGTCAAATAGCTAATATGCTCCATGCTTCACGGCAGGAGGTAAAAACACGCTCACAAGGGTTCGGTGACATGGAAACCTCAACGTCGTTCACCTAGACGACGACACATGAAATTTTCGAGTACATTTGTGTTGAAGGACATATCACATATTGGTTGGAAACAGTCAATTTGAGAGCAAAATACGTCAATTATTTTGTGTCATGTGTCATATTTGTGAGATCTTTAGGCGCATCATCCATTTCATTCATTTTGAATACATTTTAAGCATAAACCATGTTTCCTGAAATGTATGTGTTGTCTGTTAAATTGAACAGATAAGATAAATAATGTGCATGAGCAACAAACTAATGTTTATCTAAATAGATTTGGTATATTTTGTCCAACGATCATTTCAAAAAACATCTTTTATACATTCATTCAGATTTCTTTAAGGACTTATGACATAACATTCAGCGATTGAATTCCCTCTTGAATAGAGGAAAATAGGGATGATTGGATGAAAACACTTCATAATGATGAGAAGTTAGAAATGTATGATGTGTGTAATTTGTAGATTAGTAAAAATACGTAGGTAACGACTTTTCATCAATATCTTTCTTGGTACTCATTTTCCAGTTCTCTTGTTAGGCTTCCGTTTAGCTTCCACTTCGTGGAATGCGATTCTTTTAATACTTTTCTGAGTTTCATCTCGGATTTGTTAGTGTCATATAACCATGGATTTGTTGTTTTGAATGCTGAACACCGCGTCCGCGGAATACACTACTACAAACGCGATGTACATGCAATACGGTCATAATCAAACGATGGTCATTGTTTTGAAGCATAAAATTAGCTATAATATACCAATCTGCCTAATGCTTAGTTCTAAGGGAAAGACAAGTAGAGAAGTAGACGCAAGGCCGAATTCCTATGAATAAGGCTGGCCGAGGAAAGAACGCACAACACTTTCTCTGATGCACTCACACACGCCCAAAAAGTAGCCCTGAAGCACTCAAGGGTCAGGCCAGGGCCCCACAACACACTTCGTCTGACATTAATTTGGGACCTCATGAATGCGGTTCGAGATTTTTGTCAGCAGCAGGGTCCTATAGCTCACTGCTTTACCCCTCCTCTCTCAAAATTGTTAGGTTCTTCCCCACCGGCGTCCATCTCATGACTCAACTTCTAAACTCATCCATTCACAATCATTCTTCCTTCACGCTTTTCCGTTGCACCCTCTCCCCCTAACTCCACACTGGTATAAAATGTAAAAAACGGATATTATTACAAGATTGCACTGTTCGCAAAATATGTTTCCATTTTAAAATTATGTTATTTTAATGTACGTATTTGATAGCCCTATATAAGGTATTAAGAGCCTTGGGATAACCTAATCCTCAATTACTAGCCGATCGATTTTACCAAACAAATAAAACCTAGAATACATTCACTTTGTGAAAAAGGCTGAACAACAACTGAAATGAAACTGAGACAAGTAGATACCTGAAAGTAATTGAGATGAAAGTGCCATCAACGGGGAAAAACAAACAAAAGTAATTCATAAAAGTTGTTACACAGGTGATTATTCGGTTCCTAACTAGTTAAAATTAATTACCTTTATTTCCATCGCTTCCAAAGTTTTCACCGTTTATATTTCACTTCGAACGACACTTTGATCCTACTTCTCAGCGACACACCAGTCATGCCTCTCAAACATTTTATTTCTCCACAGATGAGGTCAACTACACCTCCTACAACTGCATCTTTGCTTCCTAACCCAGTGTCTTACAGCTCATTACACTCGTCAATGCACCAACACTCCAAGCTCTTCCATCACTCTAGAGATTTTAATGTCTGTTTTACACCAAACCAATTTTCTCCACACGAGTCCCTAGGTGCTTAAAACTCAGAATCCACTTATGGATATCTCTTTGTAGGAGGACACCTATTCCAATCGCATCGACATTAGTCGAACATATCATTGCTTTACACATACCCACATTACCTCGCTGCTTCCACCTCTCTGACAATCCACCAAACTCCGACATAGCCTACGTTACTTCTCCAAAGCTGTCCTATTTATTAGATGATGTTCTGATATTTGCAGTTATTCATCAATGGGTGCGCAAATGATAATGCATACGGTGAACACACCTTATGAAATTCATGTTAAGTTGTGTTTGATCACGTAAACTCATGATGCCAGAAGAACAACGTACGGCACTACCCCAATCAGATTTTTACTCTAGACACGAATGATGATAATGAAGACAATGAACACTTTTTGTTGTAATAATTCTATTCTCTTCACATCATCGATTGAAAGATGAACCATTTTATCGCCGTATATTCATAGCGATGCACTGCAATGTCGTACCCCACCACACTATCCAATAAAACAGATGGTTTTATCCAGCGTATACATCGGCCTTTCATAGTGAGTTTCTGGCAGCGAATCGTTCAACGCTACGTTTTTATTTTCAAGATCAATATATTAAAATCAACGAATTGCAACCTGACTTCAAGCTAACTATTTGTAGAGCAAAGTTAGTTCATTAAAGTGAATCATCGCAACTGAACCTTTTCTGATAGCTTTTAAGTCACCAACAAAGACATGATTTCGTCACTCCCTGCCTGTAATAGAAATGATCAAGAAATAGGAATAAAAAATGCTCTTAACAAATTGGCCGTCCTGAGTATAAAAAAAGTTACAGTACAAAATGATTCATGGACGAAATTGAATTGAAAGAGGCCTCATCTAAACTAACTTCCTGAGAAAAGTTATCCAATCGTCAAAGTTATTTTACCGAAAAAAACAAGCTGAAATATTTTCATCACCCCCGTTTGAAAATATCTGCTTACATCAATAATATTGGGGAAGATTTATCGGTAGCGTGCAATGTTAAAATGTTCACGCTTTACTTTCACAATAAATATTGTTCAGGGCAGCCGGGCACCCTTCCCTTTACCTTCGCGTACTTTGGTGGGATTTTATTTAGTAGTTTAGTTACCTCGTCTTTTATGTTCAGCGCTGCGCTCTGCACAAAGCAGCAACACGAAAGAGCGGAGGGCTATTGTCACTTATCCACTGCTGAGTATTAATTGTTCGGCAACGCTCTTTACAATAATAGGAGCGGAGGGTTATTGTCACTTATCCACTGCTGAGTATTAATTGTTCGGCAACGCTCTTTACAATAATAGGAGCGGAGGGTTATTGTCACTTATCCACTGCTGAGTATTAATTGTTCGGCAACACTCTTTACAATAATAGGAGCGGAGGGTTATTGTCACTTATCCACTGCTGAGTATTAATTGTTCGGCAACGCTCTTTACAATAATTTTTGTTGAATCTTGTTCCGGATTTTTTGAACTAGGAAATTTACTCCTATTTATTTGTACACTTCACTGTACTTAAGACTTGTTCAATCGGTTCAACAGTGTCTCGGTGCGGGGCTGATGTTGCACCCGTTGTAATGTATTGCAGGCTAAGACATAATGTATGGAAACTATTGGTTCTTGATTTTTTTCCTGAATTTTTCTAAAATTGCTATCATGAAGTTCAATAATTAATTACTTAAGAATAAATGAAGTCTCTCTGACAACCTCGGCAAGTTTGATTTGATTTGATTTGGGCCTCACTTCCAACAGAGCCTCAACGTGAGTCATAATAGGCTCTCCCGTAGGGCGCTCGGCAAGTCTGAACCTGACTCGAGTCTTACGAACCAGGCTTGGACCGCTCAGAGTCCTGCTCTCATGTGGAGTCGATTTTTTTTAGTGTTTCAATTGATTAAAATTTCATTCATATCATTCTATAGACGACTTACACAAAATTCGCAGTTGTATTGATAAGGGGAAGTTTGAAGAATATATTATAGTTTGAAAGGATCCTCTGACTCATTATACTTAAACTTGTCGAAGCAAAATTTCATCCTACGCAAATCAGTCATCTAAGCACCAATGTGTTTAAATAAATGCCCAAGACGTATCATCAATGCTTGCCTATCCTGGCACGTACTTTCTAAGCGAATATAAAGGCAATTGCTGTACGTGGAAACCACTTCGTTGTATAATATATTTTGTTGACATTAGTCACTCTCATTCTGGCCTCAACATCCTTCTCCTCGCTGGTCAGGCTCGCCGCACCGCCCTTCTTAATGTCTCATTCCCTGCCATGTTCACCGAGTGGATTATTAATCCCAACACGAAGACCTTTATTGTCCGCGCGTGTTACGCTACGATTACATCGTCCTGCATCTGTCAGACAGATCGTTCCTCAGTCATGGTGCATGGCAGCACTAGACCGGCATTCGTCGCTATTCTGCGTATCATGCAGCATGCTGGTGGTTGTGTTCTATGATTCAGTCTCAGACAACAAGCAGTGCCAGACCACAACCAGTGCCTTCACTGAAACAGACTGCAAACTACAAGCCAATCATGCAGGATAGCAGTGTCTTCACTGAAACCGACTGCAGACAACAAGCTAATGAATCAGGATCGCAGTGTTTTCACTGAAACAGACTGCAGACCCCAAGCTAATGATTCAGGATAGCAGGGCCTTCACTGGAACAGACTGCAAACCACAAGCTAATGATGCAAGATAGACGTGCCTTCACTGAAACAGACTGCAGACCACAAGCTAATGACTCACGATAGCAGTGGCTTCACTGAAACAGACTGCAGACAACAAGCTAATGATTCAGGATAGCAGTGCCTCCACTGAAACAGACTGCAGACCACAAACTAATGATTCAGGAAAGCAGTGCCTTCACTGAAACAGAATGCAGACCACAAGCTAATGATTCAGGATAGCAGTGCCTTCATTCAAACAGACTGCTGACCACAAGCTAATGATTCAAGATAGCAGTGCCTTCATTGAAACAGACTGCAGACCACAAGCATAGCAGTGCCTTCAACTGAAACAAACTGCAGACCCCAAGCTAATGAGTCAGGATAGCATTGCCTTCACTGAAACAGACTGCAGACCACAAGCTAATGATTCAGGATAGCAGTGCCTTCATAAAAAACAGAATGCAGACCACAAGCTAATGATTCAGGATAGCAGTGCCTTCATACAAACAGATTGCAGACCACAAGCTAATGATTCAGGATAGCAGTGACTTCACTGAAACAGACTGCAAACCACAAGCTAAGGATTCAAGATAGCAGTGCCTGCATTGAAACAGACTGTAGACCACAAGCTAATGATTCAGGATAGCAGTGCCTTCAACTGAAACAGACTGCAGACCCCAAGCTAATGAGTCAGGATAGCATTGTCTGTCTGTATAATAATAATAATATATATATATAGATATATATATACATACATATATATCTATATCTATAT